>JZKD02S2115553.1:21161-37385 GCA_000966675.3 Picea glauca | reverse complement strand
CACCACCACAAAACCCTTACTTCCCATTTCCTGGTCCTCCACAACCCATGGCTCCCCCACATCCACATGCGGGGGTAAATTTTGTTCAACCCTCTGCTGCTCAACAATACCAAAATTTTGAACAGTTGAATACAACCAACCCATCGAACAATTCCAAGAAGAAAGGATGGAAAAAGAATAACAACAACCCAGGACAAGGCGGGAATCAACCCCCACAACATCAATCCACTGGGGCAACCAGAACCAAGGGAACCAAAACCCCCAAGGGGACAATAATAAAAAACGCCAAGGGAAGAATAATGTTAAAAATATCCACCCTTGTGCCCTTTGTGGTGAATTCGGTCATTACACCCACCATTGCCCCCAGTTCACTGATTTCAAATGGTTGAAAGACTCAGGTAGTCTTCCCCATACCCCTGCACAAACTGCCCCTCAGTAGGTGCCACAACAATATGTACAGCAACCTCCCACCGTGTTGCAAAACCCTATCCCACATCAAGGTGTGATAAACACCCAACATGACACACAGCATCCCCCACCTCAGATAGGCCAATACCACAATCCCAACAATCCAGCAGAGCGAACAATTCTCCTCACCAGTGAGGAAGAAATTCTTCTGCAAACACATAATCGTCAGTATCAGACACCCGCTGAGTCTACTGCTATCTCTCCAGAGACAAACGCTACACCGATGGGACCCCCATTGGTAATCCCTCTCCCTTCGGCCGAACCACCACTATGCATCCCTTGCATCCCCTTGCGCAGGAATTTCCACAACCCACAGGCAAGGGCCGCTCATAACTACAGCTTGGTAGATGACTTAGCACAATCCTCGGCTGCCATGTCAGTCTTGGAAGTCCTCCATACTTTTCCAACACAGCGGAAATCTCTACTTTCCGCCTTGGGGGCAGTCGACCCTACAGATACTCGACTCATAAACTTTGACCTTGATAACTGTGAACCTCGTCTTCCCTCCTTGGTCTCTATTCAAATACCAGTAAAAATACGGACCATCACCGTCCATCGGTGTATCATCGATGAAGGAGCATCTACATGCATCATGTCCAAAATAGTATGGAAGAAACTCGGTTCCCTGGAACTCATACCCTTTGCCATCACACTACGAGCTTACGACAGATGACCATCATCTCCTAAAGGGATCTTCCAAAATGTCCCCGTGGAACTCGGGGGAAAAACCATTCTCATTGACATCGAAGTTATCGACGCCCCACTCGATTACAATATCTTGTTTGGATGTAGCTACATGTATGCTATGAAGGCAGTGGCATCATCCGTTTTTCGGACAATCATGTTCCCCCACAACGGAAATATTGTGACCATCAACCAAGTCTCAAATTATGAGCCAAACCCATCTGCCAATATCGATAACATTCTTCCTCTCATTCACACCCACAAAGATGCATATCCACTCATCGAGATGGGTCTTGGGATTTTCAAATATCCATCCTTATTAGGGACATACCATGGAGCAACACCACTCCTTCCCCCTAACCAGGTATGCATCATCTCCTCTAATGGAACTCACACAGAGGATGCTCGTCCTCCTCAGGAGGCTTCAGTCATTCCTGACGTCTCAACAGTCACAAAACCACTCCAGCTGGAGCCTCCTGTGCACTCATCGACCCCTTTGGTCCATGAATCCACACCCCCTCAAGGGCCTAATCCCATTTGGGAGACAGTTCCCCGACCCCTCACTCAAATTCCCTTCTTTTACCCTCCACCCGGTATAGAAGCTTTCCAGGTAGCCGCAACGCTCACACTACCTAATATGGTGTTAGCAATCCCAATGTGGTATTTACATCCACTTGAGATGGTCCCTCGCCCACAAGAAGGCCTCCCCATGATGATTCCTGTCCTCACCCCCACTACTCCCATACTCCCTACCCCCCCTACTACAGTTGGGGGCAGGAGAAAGAAGGAGCCCACAGCTCCACTTCCTCCATGCATCCCACCACCTTGCACACTCTGTGAGAAAGAGGGTCACCAAACCAACAACTTCCCATCACTACCAGAATTACGGAATTTGATTCCAATCAATCAAACCCCCACCACACCCATCACTACTACTAGTCCCACTACTACCACCCAACCTTCCAGTAGTAAATGGTTGAGGACCAAATTTGCATGTGCTATCTGTTCAGAATATGGCCATTACACCCATCATTGCCTAGCACTGCGACGTTTTCGGCAAACATTAGCGGCCGTACGCCAGAACTTTCAGAACAACCCACGCCCCGCTACATCCTCTTCAACTATCACTGACATTCACTATGTCACCACTTCAGTCAATGAACGTATGAGATGCCCTTGCTCTCTCTGCGATTCATTAACTCACTTTACAAACCAGTGTCCTATGATCCTAGCATATCGACGACATCAATTGGCCCTGCTTCACCAACCCGCAACAATGGTCATTGACATCACTTCGCCACTGGCGGATCTTCACGTCATTTCTCCCAAACCCGAGGCACTCCCTATGCCTCCATGGTTCTTCAATGACGTCTCTGAGGATTTACCCCGCAACCCCCCCAACTCTCCTACTCATTTCCCTATGGAGACTCTCCATCCAACCACCATGGGTACCCCTCAGTACTTCAACATATGGTTTATGTCGAGTGAACCCTCACCATCTCCTAGCATTACCCCCTCTATGTCTTCAGCAGGGGGAAATCACACTGTCACTGAGATCACTCCTCATGATCCCTTATATTCCCATCATTTCCAATGCGATGAAGAAATACTAGAAGAGCTACAATGCCCGGACTCTCCCTGGGATGCACTACATCATCGTGCACTCTTCCTTCCAAAGGACGCCTTCATGCCTCCTAGCCAAAACGCTATTTACGCGGTCGAAACCAAAGACTTTATCCCCTCTGGGCCCATCGATTGGTTCAAAAATCCCATTCCTGCCCCCGACGCATTTGAAGAAGGTAATCTAGCCAACATTTCCCCCACTATCAAAATCGACATTTCCATTAAATATGGCATCGTCGAAGAAATCATCATTGGAGATGCTTGTACTCCTCAGGAAATTGCCGCATACAAAGCCCTCTTCCAGGAATATCAGGACATTTTCGCCTGGTCATACACAGAAATGCCTAGCCTTGACCCCTCTATTGTTGAGCATCGCATCGACACCTAGCCTGACATCACACCAGTTCGCCAAAAATAGTGACCACTACACCCATCCAAGGCCGCGGCTATCAAAGCCGAAATCAACAAATTACGCACGGTTGGGTTTATTTACCCCATCGCTTACACTTCATGGGTTTCCAACCCTGTACCCGTCGACAAGAAACAGGGCACTATCTGTGTTTGCATCGACTTTCATGATCTCAATAATGCATGTCCAAAAGACAACTTCCCAACACCCTTCATCGATCAAATTATCGATGACTGCGCCGGCCACGAGGCTCTCTCCTTTATGGACGGATTCTCTGACTATAACCAAATTCAAATCCACCCAGCCGATCAATACAAAACCGCATTCATTACCCCGTGGGGTACTTTTGCATATCGTGTCATACCCTTTGGCTTAAAAAATGTTGGCACAACTTTCCAGTGGGCCATGACATACATCTTTCACGATCTGGCTACAATCATCCTCGCCTACTTGGACGACCTCACAGCCCGATCCAAGAAACGCACCCAACACCTCGATGACTTACGAATCATCTTTCAATGGTGTCGTCAGTATAACATCCNCCTCCTTGGTCTCTATTCAAATACCAGTAAAAATACGGACCATCACCGTCCATCGGTGTATCATCGATGAAGGAGCATCTACATGCATCATGTCCAAAATAGTATGGAAGAAACTCGGTTCCCTGGAACTCATACCCTTTGCCATCACACTACGAGCTTACGACAGATGACCATCATCTCCTAAAGGGATCTTCCAAAATGTCCCCGTGGAACTCGGGGGAAAAACCATTCTCATTGACATCGAAGTTATCGACGCCCCACTCGATTACAATATCTTGTTTGGATGTAGCTACATGTATGCTATGAAGGCAGTGGCATCATCCGTTTTTCGGACAATCATGTTCCCCCACAACGGAAATATTGTGACCATCAACCAAGTCTCAAATTATGAGCCAAACCCATATGCCAATCTCGATAACATTCTTCCTCTCATTCACACCCACAAAGATGCATATCCACTCATCGAGATGGGTCCTGGGATTTTCAAATATCCATCCTTATTAGGGACATACCATGGAGCAACACCACTCCTTCCCCCTAACCAGGTATGCATCATCTCCTCTAATGGAACTCACACGGAGGATGCTCGTCCTCCTCAGGGGGCTTTAGTCATTCCTGACGTCTCAACAGTCACAAAACCACTCCAGCCGGAGCCTCCTGTGCACTCATCGACCCCTTTGGTCCACGAATCCACACCCCCTCAAGGGCCTAATCCCATTTGGGAGACAGTTCCTCGACCCCTCACTCAAATTCCCTTCTTTTACCCTCCACCCGGTATAGAAGATTTCCAGGTAGCCGCAATGCTCACACTACCCAATATGGTGTTAGCAATCCCAATGTGGTATTTACATCCACTTTAGATGGTCCCTCGCCCACAAGAAGGCCTCCCCATGATGATTCCTGTCCTCACCCCCACTACTCCCATACTCCCTACCCCCCCTACTACAGTTGGGGGTAGGAGAAAGAAGGATCCCACAGCTCCACTTCCTCCATGCATCCCACCACCTTGCGCACTCTGTGAGAAAGAGGGTCACCAAACCAACAACTGCCCATCACTACTAGAATTACAGAATTTGATTCCAATCAATCAAACCCCCACCACACCCATCACTACTACTAGTCCCACTACTACCACCCAACCTTCCAGTAGTAAATGGTTGAGGACCAAATTTGCGTGTGCTATCTGTTCAGAACATGGCCATTACACCCATCATTGCCCAGCACTGCGACGTTTTCGGCAAACATTAGCGGCCGTACGCCAGAACTTTCAGAACAACCCATGCCCCGCTACATCCTCTTCAACTATCACTGACATTCACTATGTCACCACTTTAGTCAATGAACGTATGAGATGACCTTGCTCTCTCTACGATTCATTAACTCACTTTACAAACCAGTGTCCTATGATCCTAGCATATCGACGACATCAATTGGCCCTACTTCACCAAACCGCAACAATGGTCATTGACATCACTTCGCCACTGGCGGATCTTCACGTCATTTCTCCCAAACCCGAGGCACTCCCTACGCCTCCATGGTTCTTCAATGACGTCTCTGAGGATTTACCCCGCAACCCCCCCAACTCTCCTACTCATTCCCCTATGGAGACTCTCCATCCAACCACCATGGGTACCCCTCAGTACTTCAACATATGGTTTATGTCGAGTGAACCCTCACCATCTCCTAGCATTACCCCCTCTATGTCTTCAGCAGGGGGAAATCACACTGTCACTGAGATCACTCCTCATGATCCCTTATATTCCCATCATTTCCAATGCGATGAAGAAATACTAGAAGAGCTACAATGCCCGGACTCTCCCTGGGATGCACTACATCATCGTGCACTCTTCCTTCCAAAGGACGCCTTCATGCCTCCTAGCCAAAACGCTATTTACGCGGTCGAAACCAAAGACTTTATCCCCTCTGGGCCCATCGATTGGTTCAAAAATCCCATTCCTGCCCCCGACGCATTTGAAGAAGGTAATCTAGCCAACATTTCCCCCACTATCAAAATCGACATTTCCATTAAATATGGCATCGTCGAAGAAATCATCATTGGAGATGCTTGTACTCCTCAGGAAATTGCCGCATACAAAGCCCTCTTCCAGGAATATCAGGACATTTTCGCCTGGTCATACACAGAAATGCCTAGCCTTGACCCCTCTATTGTTGAGCATCGCATCGACACCTAGCCTGACATCACACCAGTTCGCCAAAAATAGTGACCACTACACCCATCCAAGGCCGCGGCTATCAAAGCCGAAATCAACAAATTACGCACGGTTGGGTTTATTTACCCCATCGCTTACACTTCATGGGTTTCCAACCCTGTACCCGTCGACAAGAAACAGGGCACTATCTGTGTTTGCATCGACTTTCATGATCTCAATAATGCATGTCCAAAAGACAACTTCCCAACACCCTTCATCGATCAAATTATCGATGACTGCGCCGGCCACGAGGCTCTCTCCTTTATGGACGGATTCTCTGACTATAACCAAATTCAAATCCACCCAGCCGATCAATACAAAACCGCATTCATTACCCCGTGGGGTACTTTTGCATATCGTGTCATACCCTTTGGCTTAAAAAATGTTGGCACAACTTTCCAGTGGGCCATGACATACATCTTTCACGATCTGGCTACAATCATCCTCGCCTACTTGGACGACCTCACAGCCCGATCCAAGAAACGCACCCAACACCTCGATGACTTACGAATCATCTTTCAATGGTGTCGTCAGTATAACATCCTCTTGAACCCTCTCAAGTGTGTGTTCTGCGTCACCACAGGGTGCCTCCTCGGTTTTATCGTTTCCCAAAGCGGTATTACCGTAGACCCCCTTAAAGTCAAAGCCATCACTGAAATTCCACCTCCTCGGAATTTACGACAACTGTAGAGTCTACAGGGCAAAGATAACTTTCTCCGATGCTTTGTTCCAGATTACGCCATCCATGCACATGGTTTCCTTTGCTTACTATGTCACAACATCCCTTTTCACTAGGACGACTATGCCCAACAATCATTTAACGATCTTAAAGAAGCACTTTCCAATGCACCTTTAATCAGTGCACCTGACTATAATCACGACTACATTCTCTACGTATCAGCATCAGTTGTATCAGTAGCTGGCATCCTCGTCTAGATTGGAGATGACAATCATGAACATGTCATTTACTACGTTAGTAAGAACCTCTCGGGACCACCCTTGAAGTATAAATACGAAGAGAAACTTTCTCTTGCAGTTGTCCTCGCAGTCTAGAAACTGCGCCATTACATTCTGCTTCGCACCACCAAGGCCGTCGCATACTCCAACCCTATGCAGTACTTTCTCAGCCATCGACAGGTTAACGGAAAATTCGCTCGATGGATCGTTATCCTCCAGGAATACAACCTCAAGTTCTCAACACCTAAGAGTGAGAAGGCCCTCGTTTTCGCCGAACTTGTCACGGACCTTCCCTCGGACATCACCAGTGCCCCCGTCAATACTGACTTCCCTGACGAACATCTATTTTACATCGCTTCAGATGATCCGTGGTATGGAGACCTCCTCATCTACCTACAAACTCAAAAGTTCAGTAATCATTTATCACGAGATGATCGTCGGCGTATTCGCCATCAGGCCCCCCGCTATCTCCTCATTGGAGACATCCTATATCGGCAGGGCGTCGACACCATTCTTCGTCGTTGCCTGACTATTGACGAGGCAGACAAAGTCTTAAACGACTACCACATCGATGCTTGTGGGGGCCATCTTTCGGGTATATCCATGGCTTAGAAGATTATCCGAGCCAGTTACTTTTGGCCTACCTTGTTTCATGATTGCATTCATGTCGTGAAACGATGTGAGCAATGTCAGCTCTATGCCAATAAAGCCCAAGCACCCCCCGCTCTTCTTCACCCTGTCATTACTACGGGCCCTTTTTGTAAATGGGGCATCAACTTTATGACTTGTAATCCCCCCTCCAGCAATGGTCACAAATACATTGTTGTCGTGGTGGATTACTTCACCAAATGGGCCAAAGCTATGCCCACTTTCAACAACACCGCTGACACTGTAGCGCGTTTTTTCTTCAACCACGTCATATCCCATTTTGGAGTACCACTCCAACTTGTTTCCGACCATGGGTAACACTTCGAGAATGAGATCTTCGTCGAACTCTCATCTCAGTTAGGCTTCTCTCACGAGTTTGCCTCACCATATTACCCTCAGTCAAACGGACAGGTCGAGGCAGTGAACAAAGTCCTCATGACCATGTTACAGCGCAAGGTTAATAAACATAAGACCAATTGGAATCATATGTTATTTTCCACGCTATGGGCTTATCGAATGGCAGTAAAGACAGCTACAGGTTTCACGCCATTTCATTTAGTCCATAGGGTCGAGGCAACTCTTCCTATCGAGTGCGAAATTCCCACCCTACGCACCACAATTGAGCTTTTACCCGACACTGCTCCAATGGAGCAGCGCTTGCTGAACTTGGAGTCTCTGGATGAAGATCGTCGATCTTCATTACAGAACAACGAGGCAGCTAAAAAATGATCCAAGGCTACCTTCGATCGCCATGTCAACCTTCGGTCATTTCGCGAAGGCGACCTCGTCTTGGCCTATGATATCGCCCATGATACCTTTGNCCCTATGGAGACTCTCCATCCAACCACCATGGGTACCCCTCAGTACTTCAACATATGGTTTATGTCGAGTGAACCCTCACCATCTCCTAGCATTACCCCCTCTATGTCTTCAGCAGGGGGAAATCACACTGTCACTGAGATCACTCCTCATGATCCCTTATATTCCCATCATTTCCAATGCGATGAAGAAATACTAGAAGAGCTACAATGCCCGGACTCTCCCTGGGATGCACTACATCATCGTGCACTCTTCCTTCCAAAGGACGCCTTCATGCCTCCTAGCCAAAACGCTATTTACGCGGTCGAAACCAAAGACTTTATCCCCTCTGGGCCCATCGATTGGTTCAAAAATCCCATTCCTGCCCCCGACGCATTTGAAGAAGGTAATCTAGCCAACATTTCCCCCACTATCAAAATCGACATTTCCATTAAATATGGCATCGTCGAAGAAATCATCATTGGAGATGCTTGTACTCCTCAGGAAATTGCCGCATACAAAGCCCTCTTCCAGGAATATCAGGACATTTTCGCCTGGTCATACACAGAAATGCCTAGCCTTGACCCCTCTATTGTTGAGCATCGCATCGACACCTAGCCTGACATCACACCAGTTCGCCAAAAATAGTGACCACTACACCCATCCAAGGCCGCGGCTATCAAAGCCGAAATCAACAAATTACGCACGGTTGGGTTTATTTACCCCATCGCTTACACTTCATGGGTTTCCAACCCTGTACCCGTCGACAAGAAACAGGGCACTATCTGTGTTTGCATCGACTTTCATGATCTCAATAATGCATGTCCAAAAGACAACTTCCCAACACCCTTCATCGATCAAATTATCGATGACTGCGCCGGCCACGAGGCTCTCTCCTTTATGGACGGATTCTCTGACTATAACCAAATTCAAATCCACCCAGCCGATCAATACAAAACCGCATTCATTACCCCGTGGGGTACTTTTGCATATCGTGTCATACCCTTTGGCTTAAAAAATGTTGGCACAACTTTCCAGTGGGCCATGACATACATCTTTCACGATCTGGCTACAATCATCCTCGCCTACTTGGACGACCTCACAGCCCGATCCAAGAAACGCACCCAACACCTCGATGACTTACGAATCATCTTTCAATGGTGTCGTCAGTATAACATCCGCTTGAACCCTCTCAAGTGTGTGTTCTGCGTCACCACAGGGAGCCTCCTCGGTTTTATCGTTTCCCAAAGCGGTATTACCGTAGACCCCCTTAAAGTCAAATCCATCACCGAAATTCCACCTCCTCGGAATTTACGACAACTGTAGAGTCTACAGGGAAAAGATAACTTTCTCCGATGCTTTGTTCTAGATTACGCCATCCATTCACATGGTTTCCTTCGCTTACTATGTCACAACATCCCTTTTCACTAGGACGACTATGCCCAACAGTCATTTAACAATCTTAAAGAAGCACTTTCCAATGCACCTTTAATCAGTGCACCTGACTATAATCACGACTACATTCTCTACGTATCAGCATCAGTTGTATCAGTAGCTGGCATCCTCGTCTAGCTTGGAGATGACAATTGTGAACATGTCATTTACTACGTTAGTAAGAACCTCTCGGGATCACCCTTGAAGTATAAATACGAAGAGAAACTTTCTTTTGCAGTTGTCCTCACAGTCTAGAAACTGCGCCATTACATTCTGCTTCGCACCACCAAGGTCGTCGCATACTCCAACCCTATGCAGTACTTTCTCAGCCATCAACAGGTCAACAGAAAATTCGCTCGATGGATCGTTATCCTCCAGGAATAAAACCTCAAGTTCTCAACACCTAAGAGTAAGAAGGCCCTCGTTTTCGCCGAACTTGTCACGGACCTTCCCTCGGACATCACCAGTGCCCCCGTCAATACTGACTTCCCTGACGAACATCTCTTTTACATCGCTTCAGATGATCCTTGGTATGGAGACCTCCTCGTCTACCTACAAACTCAAAATTTCAGTAATCATTTATCACGAGATGATCGTCGGCGTATTCGCCATCAGCCCCCCCGCTATCTCCTCATTGGAGACATCCTATATCGGCGGGGCGTCGACACCATTCTTCGTCGTTGCCTGACTATTGACGAGGCGGACAAAGTCTTAAACGACTACCACATCGGTGCTTGTGGGGGCCATCTTTCGGGTATATCCATGGCTCAGAAGATTATCTCAGCCAGTTACTTTTGGCCTACCTTGTTTCATGATTGCATTCATGCCGTGAAACGATGTGAGCAATGTCAGCTCTATGCCAATAAAGCCCAAGCACCCCCCGCTCTTCTTCACCCTGTCATTACTGCGGGCCCTTTTTGTAAATGGGGAATCAACTTTATGACTTGTAATCCCCCCTCCAGCAATGGTCACAAATACATTGTTGTCGTGGTGGATTACTTTCAACAACACCGCTGACACTGCAGCGCGTTTTTTTTCAACCACGTCATATCCCATTTTGGAGTACCACTCCAACTTGTTTCCGACCATGGGTAACACTTCGAGAATGAGATATTCATCGAACTCTCATCTCGTTTAGGATTCTCTCACAAGTTTGCCTCACCATATTACCCTCAGTCAAACGGACATGTCGAGGCAGTGAACAAAGTCCTCATGACCATGTTACAGCGCACGGTTAATAAACATAAGACCAATTGGAATCATATGTTATTTTCCATGCTATGGGCTTATCGAATGGCAGTAAAGATAGCTACAGGTTTCACGCCATTTCATTTAGTCCATAGGGTCGAGGCAACTCTTCCTATCGAGTGCGAAATTCCCACCCTACGCACCACAATTGAGCTTTTACCTGACACTGCTCCAATGGAGCAGCGCTTGCTGAACTTGGAGTCTCTGGATGAAGATCGTCGATCTTCATTACAAAACAACGAGGCAGCTAAAAAATGATCCAAGGCTACCTTCGATCGCCATGTCAACCTTCGGTCATTTCGCGAAGGCGACCTCGTCTTGGCCTATGATATCGCCCATGATACCTTTGGCCATGGAAAATTCGAATCACTTTGGCATGGCCTTTACATCATCCAACATTTCCTCACCAAAGGCACATACATTTTGGCCTCCCCCAAAGGCCTCTCACTCAAGGAACCCGTCAATGGGTTATACCTCAAGAAATTTTATGCTTAAACGTAGTCAGACTACTTTAGGTTATTTCTTTTTCTAGTGTTTTTTTTCTTTTATTCTCTCACCTCTCTCGTCTAAACTAATCCTTGGTGCTATTGATAGATGATTCCTCAACCATCTTACCACATTGGTTACACTAACAGCGCCAGCCGTTGGATGCAAAATCTCACTTTGGCTGCTTGGTCTCTCTACACACCCTCACATGAAATGCTACATTCAAGCGGCATATGTTTGGGACCAGCAACCAACAACCAAGCCAAATACACTGCAGTCATTGGCCTCCTGGCCGACGCCCAACGTCATCATATTCGTCACCTTAGCATCCTCCTTGACTCTCAACTAGTCATTTTCCAACTCAACAATGTTTACCATGTACGCGATCCGTGCCTCTTTCGCAAATACCTGTAGGTTAAACTATTATATCGACATTTTGACTCCATTACATTTAGACATATTCCAAGACAATTGAATCAAACAACAGATGAAATAGCGAACATGGTATTAGATTGGCATATATCACATCAAGCTACACATACATAAACATCTCACACATCCTGTCACAGCATATAGATAGAATATACATCATCATCATCAACAAAAAACACATGTAGACAACATCAGGATTTCAAAAAATATGTATACTCATATATATATATATATATACGGGCCCATTAGGCCATCCGAATGTTTACATACAAAAAATACATGTATCCGTAGGCCCATACAGCACCTCGGTACAAAAACTAGCTCACCATCCTATCAAAAAGATATACAATATACATCCAACAGGGTGCCTCTATCGCACCCCCAGCTGCTCCTCCCTCGGGAGGAGGTGGTGGCCCACCCCCACCTGCCCCAGGCGGTGGTGGTGGAACACCTACAGGACCCTCCTGCCCCAGCGGCAGGCATCCACTAGTCATCGCAGCGAGCACAGTTGCTCGTCGCACTATACCCCGGCATGGTGGAGGTACACCTATGCACTGCTCTAAGAACCCCTCATCCTGGATGCGGATCCACATGCCCTCAGGCACGTCTTGTAAAACCGTCTCCAGTCGACGGTGTATATCATCAAAATCTACTTCGGCTGCAGCCGGAGGAGCATGTGATGGCTCGACACCAGGATCATCGAACCAACACCTCCTTGCTGCCCTCTCAGGCTCTGTCGGTCGCCCCACGGCCTCATCCCGCCGACACCTCTCTCCACGTGGCAGTCTCTCCAACTCTTGCTGAACCGACGCTCTCTGTAGCTCCACCTCGCACCCGTGAGGTGCCACGTCTGCACATGCACAAAACAACAAACAAACGATCGTATCAGTATCTATATCACATATGAACTAATATCTCAAAACATAACATAAATAAAAAACATACACATAATCAACATACCTCGATGGTCAAATACCTCCCCAGGAGGCAACACCATGTCTGGGTCCCCTCGGAAGTCCACCCCAGCATAGGGGTACCGAAGTATGACTTNAACAACGAGGCAGCTAAAAAATGATCCAAGGCTACCTTCGATCGCCATGTCAACCTTCGGTCATTTCGCGAAGGCGACCTCGTCTTGGCCTATGATATCGCCCATGATACCTTTGGCCATGGAAAATTCGAATCACTTTGGCATGGCCTTTACATCATCCAACATTTCCTCACCAAAGGCACATACATTTTGGCCTCCCCCAAAGGCCTCTCACTCAAGGAACCCGTCAATGGGTTATACCTCAAGAAATTTTATGCTTAAACGTAGTCAGACTACTTTAGGTTATTTCTTTTTCTAGTGTTTTTTTTCTTTTATTCTCTCACCTCTCTCGTCTAAACTAATCCTTGGTGCTATTGATAGATGATTCCTCAACCATCTTACCACATTGGTTACACTAACAGCGCCAGCCGTTGGATGCAAAATCTCACTTTGGCTGCTTGGTCTCTCTACACACCCTCACATGAAATGCTACATTCAAGCGGCATATGTTTGGGACCAGCAACCAACAACCAAGCCAAATACACTGCAGTCATTGGCCTCCTGGCCGACGCCCAGCGTCATCATATTCGTCACCTTAGCATTCTCCTTGACTCTCAACTAGTCATTTTCCAACTCAACAATGTTTACCGTGTACGTGATCCGTGCCTCTTTCGCAAATACCTGCAGGTTAAACTGTTATCTTGACATTTTGACTCCATTACATTTACACATATTCCAAGACAATTGAATCAAACAACAGATGAAATAGCTAACATGGTATTAGATTGGCATATATCACATCAAGCTACACATACATAAACATCTCACACATCCTGTCACAGCATATAGATAGAATAGACATCATCATCATCAACAAAAAACACATGTAGACAACATCAGGATTTCAAAAAATATGTATACTCATATATATATATACGGGCCCATCAGGCCATCCGAATGTTTACATACAAAAAATACATGTATCCGTAGGCCCATACAGCACCTCGGTACAAAAACTGGCTCACCATCCTATCAAAAATATATACAATATACATCCACCAGGGTGCCTCTATCGCACCCCCAGCTGCTCCTCCCTCGGGAGGAGGTGGTGGCCCACCCCCACCTGCCCCAGGCGGTGGTGGTGGAACACCTGCAGGACCCTCCTGCCCCAACGGCAGGCATCCACTAGTCATCGCAGCGAGCACAGTTGCTCGTCGCACTATACCCCGCCATGGTGGAGGTACACCTATGCACTGCTCTAAGAACCCCTCATCCTGGATGCGGATCCACATGCCCTCAGGCACGTCTTGTAAAACCATCTCCAGTCGACGGTGTATATCATCAAAATCTACTTCGGCTGCCGCCGGTGGAGCATGTGATGGCTCGACACCAGGATCGTCGAACCAACACCTCCTTGCTGCCCTCTCAGGCTCTGTCGGTCGCCCCGCGGCCTCATCCCGCCGACACCTCTCTCCACGTGGCAGTCTCTCCATCTCTTGTTGAACTAACGCTCTCTGCAGCTCCACCTCGCACCCGTGAGGTGCCACGTCTACACATGCACAAAACAACAAACAAACGATCGTATCAGTATCTATATCACATATGAACTAATATCTCAAAACATAACATAAATCAAAAACATACACATAATCAACATACCTCGATGGTCAAATACCTCCCCAGGAGGCAACACCATGTCTGGGTCCCCTCGGAAGTCCACCCCAGCATAGGGGTACCGAAGTATGACTTGCGGCATTTGCCGCCTTATTTGTGTCGCCTGCACTGTAAAATAATGGCCACCTTCGCCACCACCGTGGAGAACCGAAACTGATGACCACCGTCTCAAGCGCGACTCTCATGCCCCTGGCGCCTCTAGTAGCACCCTCGGGCACAACATAGGCACCCTCTCCAAAAACTAGGCTACCAGGATCGAGCCAAAAGTAAACTCTCTGGTACCTGTAGACCGACAATGGTCCAACTACGTGATCATCCGCACGTGAAGTGTAAGCCCCCAGGTGAACCGCTCATGGCCCACCACCACCCTCTCCAGCACCAGCAGCTGGCCACCACTAATCCATTGGGTCGCCAATGACCCATACACATGAACAATCATCGCCGCTATGCACCGATGCACCAGGGAATCTATACCACTCACACTCACTACAGTCCCAAACATGTAGTTCTTTCCTGAGAAATATCGCTCGGCGATCTCCAACAGGTGTGTATCCCTCGGCAGCACAGGCTCTACCAGTAGCGGCGTTCCCTGGAAGGGGAGCCCAGTCAAAAAATAGACATCCTCCACCGCAGTGAAGGGGATCTGCTCTCCTCGCACGAGGAAGCAGTGCAGCTCTGGACTCCACATATGGAGCAGGAACTGCAGTAAATACTCCTATGCCCATATCAACGGGCACTCAAAGAACTTTAGCAACCCACAGGTTGCTAAAGTTGCTCGTACCTCAGGCCCTGAATTGGCCACAACATCTCGTAACTGCGACCAGTCTCGCTCACGCCACCACACAGCCATCACCTCTGTTGGCAACCTACAATCAACACAGAATCCTATATCAGCTTATGCAACCATCCAATGCATCAAAAAGACTCATCATTTTACCCTTTAACTTTGCCTGACAGGCACAGTTTTCTCACCCACAGGTGCGCACATATGCGCACCTGTTCACTACACAGGCGCGCACATATGCATGCATGTTTACTACACAGGCATGCATATATGCATGCATGTTCATTACACAGGCGCTCTCTTGAGTGCGCCTATCCAACTTATATCCGCGCTCAAGAGCGCGACTGTCCACCCCACAGGCGCGCAGTAATGCGCTCCTGTCAACTTCACAGGCACGCCCCTAGGGCGCACCTTAAATTCCCACTCACGCACACCCATGCGCGACTATTCGGTGGACGCCTTCAACTGAATCGCCCGTGCATGTGGGCTGACATCCTACCAAAAAACCCCTCAAAACCCCTGTACACCCCCCCGTACCTACCTTGCCCAAAAATTGGAAACCTATTTCTATGCAGGATGATCAGACCACTAACCTGACACTCGCACACCGTCGATTGGATACCTCGTACTCCCTGAAACTCCAAATCTCCTCTACAATCTACTCATCCAGACACTGTAGCAGCAGGTACAAATGAGGTGGCAATGTGAGCCCTACAGCTATATATAGGCCTTTTGCCAAACTTCCACTCACCATTCCGGGAGCCCAAGGTGTCCATTTTTCAAACCGTCTTCAGCCA
>JZKD02S2115553.1:0-14145 GCA_000966675.3 Picea glauca | reverse complement strand
TGGAGCTGGAGACGACTGATCATCCAAGCCCATACAGAGTTTCGTGGCTACAAAAAGGACACCAGGTAACTGTTACTAAACAATGTTTAGTTGAATTCAAGATAGGAGGTTATAATGATAAGATCTTATGTGATGTCATTCCTATGGATTGTTTTCACCTATTGTTGGGTAGACTGTGGAAATATGATAGAAATGTGATTCATGATGGGAGAATGAACACATACACCCTGGAGAAGAATGGGAGGACACACATGTTACTTTCGATAAAGGATAAGGAGGTGAAACTGGAAGTAAGAAACACTGTACTTCTCATGAGTGGGAAGGAACTTCTTACAGAGGTTAAGAAGAAGGAGGATCCACAATTCTTTGTGGTCAGAAAACTAAGGATTGTTCTGAATAGCACAAGAGTGGATGATTTACTAGAAGAAGTTCAGGAACTACTGGAAGAGATCGTTGACATCATAGTGGACGAACTACCTCATTCGTTTCCACCGATCAAGAGTGTGAGCCATCATATTGATATCATACCAGGAGCCAGTTTTCCAAATAAATCCACGTACAGACTGACGCCGCAAGAGAATGAAGAAGTTAAGAGGCAGGTCCAAGATTTGATGGACAAAGGATTAGTCAGGGAAAGCTTGAGTCCATGTGTTGTTCCAACAATACTTAGTCCGAAGAAAGATAGAGGCTGGAGGATGTGTACCGACTCAAGGGCGATCAACAAGATAACCATCAGGTACAGGTTTCCATTGTCAAGGATGGATGATCTAATGGACTGCTTAAGTGGAGCAAGGTATTTTTCAAAGATCGATTTTAAAAGCGGATATCACCAGATTCGCATGAGAGAAGGTGATGAATGGAAGACAACATTCAAAACAAACGAGGGTTTATATGAATGGATTGTTATGCTGTTTGTCTTAACAAATGTGCCAAGTACCTTCATGAGGTTGATGAATGAAGTCTTGAAGGAGTTCATCAGGAAGTTTATCATTGTGTATTTGGATGACATACTGGTTTTCAGTAAAACCGCAGTGGAGCATCTGAAGCATTTGGCTACAGTGATGAAGAAACTATAGCAAGAGAAGTTGTTGATAAACATGAAGAAGTCCTCATTCGTGAAGACATAACTCATTTACTTGGGTTTTGTTATTTCAGCGAATGATTTGAGGATGGATCCAGATAAGGTGGAAGTGATTAAGAATTGGCCATCACCGAGAAATATTTTCGAGGTGAGAAGTTTTCACGGATTGGCTAGTTTCTACCGAAAGTTCATTAGGAATTTCAGTGGAATTAGCGTAGCGATGATGGATACAGTGAAGAAAATACATAAATATTTTCATTGGACTGATGAGGCTTAGAAGAGATTCAAATTGTTGAAAAAGAAGATTACGGAACAACCAATTTTGGTGTTGCCGGATTTTCAAAAGACATTTCAGGTGAAATGTGATGCAAGCGGATTTGCAATCAGGGCAGTCTTGAGCCAAGAAGACAGAGCGATAGCATATTTTAGCAAGAAGATGAATGAGGCGAAATTGAATTACTCCACATATGATAAGGAGTTTTATGCTATCATACAGGCATTGAAAAAGTGGAGGCACTATTTGATACCCAAGGAGTTTGTATTGTACAGTGAAAATCATGCACTGCAGTTTGTGACTCAATAGGAGAAGTTGAATCAAAAACATGTCAAATGGGTTGAGTATATGCATAATTTCACTTTTGTGATAAAACATATTTCTGGTACTGCTAACAAATTTGTTGATGCTTTGAGCAGGAAGTGTTTGCTGTTGCAGGAGTTCTGAGTCAAAACATTGGGTTTTGATGATCCCAGGAACATGTACGTAGAAGATCCAGATTTCAAGGAGGCGTATGAAGAAACTGAGAATCCAATTCTCATAGATAGGAGCTAGTGGGCCGAATACATGATCCAGGAAGGATTGCTATTTAAGGGAAATCAACTATGTATTCCAAATTGCTCCATGAGGGAGAACTTGTTGAAGGAGAAACACAATGGAGGATTGGTCGGACACTTCGGTCATGACAAAAAATTTGCAAAGCTGAGAGAATCATACTTTTGGCCAGGGATGTGATCATAGGTCAAGAGGTTTGTAAACAGATGAATAATTTGCCATCATTCGAAGGGGAGGAAGCATAATGCGGGTTTTTATCAACCATTTCCCATACCAGAGAGGCCGTGGGATGTAATAAGCATGGATTTTGTATTGGGGTTGCCAAGAACACAAAGAGGTTGTGATTCAATATTTGTGGTGGTGGACAGATTTTCCAAAATGGCACACTTCATTCCATGTCAGAAGACCAGTGACGCGACTCACATCATGAACCTGTTATTCAAAGAGGTCATTCGACTTCATGGGTTGCCGAAAAGCATAGTTTCGGACAGAGACACAAAATTCATAGGGAATTTTTGGAGGACCTTATGGAAGAAGCTGGGAACTAACTTGGCATTTAGTTCATCTTATCATCCTCAGATGGATGGATAGACATAACTGGTAATGAAGAGTCTGGGAGACTTGCTGAGAAGCTTGGTGACAGAGCACCATACCCAGTGGGACCACATACTACCACATGCAGAGTTTGCGTATAACGACTCAATGAATAGGAGCACAGGGAAAAGTCCATTCCAGATTGTTTATGGCATGCCGAGGGAAATTTATGAACTGAGGGATTCAGAACAGAATGCTACTAGGAGCGCTAGTGCAGAATAATTCACGGAGGCAATGAAGAAACTTCACAGCCAGGTGAAGGAGCGACTACTGAATTCAAGTCAGGCGTATAAACGTAGAGTCGATCAACATAGAAGACAACTTCATTTTGAGGTTGGTGATCTGGTTCTCGCACATTTGAGGAAAGAAGGGTTCCCAAGGGGAACATACAATAAACTAAAGATGAAGAAAATCGGGCCATGCAAGGTCTTGAAGAAATTTGGGACAAATGCTTATGGGATTGAATTACCCGATGGGATCAAAATTTCTTCAATATTCAATATCTTGAATTTGTACCCATACAAAGATGAGGAAGCAGGAACAAGTGATGAACAGTTAATGATCCAGTGGATGAAATAGATTCCAGTTGCAAAGAAGCCGCATATGGAGTACATACTGGATAAGAGAGTGAGCAAGAGGACCAGATGGAAATAATACTTTGAATATCTGGTCAAATCGAAGAACCATCCAGTTGAAGATGCTAGCTGGGACACTGAAGCGGAGATACAGAAGAATGAACAAACCATGCAGGAGCTCATGGACAGGAGCCCATGAAAATTTTCAAGCAAGGGAGTATGATGCAGGAGCATTGCCAACTCGACAAGCAAGCCAACGTGGAAGCGGAAGACAGCTGGAAGGCGTCCAACACAATTTTTTGAAAACACCTTGAAACTGTTGTGTGGACATTAATGTGGAGATTTAATGAGGTGCACTTGAATATTGTAAGTGGACCTTGAGCGGATAGCTCTCGTCCTTAGTAGGTAGAGGCATTTAAAGTAGTTAATGTAAAGTAGATAGAATTTAATTCTAGACTAGACAGTTGTAGAGCCCAAGAGGGAAATGGGATATAGACACCCTCTTTGTGCATTTGTAACATAATAGAAGTAGGAAAAGAGCAAGAGCATGTAGAGAATTGTGTAAGAACATCCATGTACATATATTTGGATTAATAGAAATCTTTGATTCAAATTCATGGTTTGTGTTGTTCTCTGAGTATTGATGTTATGCTCATTTGTTGTTTGCTTCCTGTTATACAGTTTCTTTTATATGCTGTGTATATGATTTCATGTTTGAATTGAAGTCTAAGAGAGGGAAGGAATGAGTTTCAATTGTTTCTCTATTTGAGCCAGAGGATTCTTGCAAGGAGTGAAGTTGAATTGTCCGCAAGGAGTGCATTGACAGAGGGTTCAAATAGAGGCAAATTTTATTCTCATTCACCCAGAAGTGAAATTGGGTTACAGGAGCCATGCAAGGAGTGCGCGGGCCGAATAAAAGTCTCAGGGTTGTGAACCTGAGTGAAGTATTGAAGGACTACTACTGCAGGTGTGCACAGAGTCGAAGACTTCAACACTTATATGTGGGTGAAGGTTTCCGTAAGGAGTGCGAACAAAGGGGTTCTTTCTGAGAACTTGCAAGTCATGGGAAAATCTCAAAAAGGATAGGCCTTTGAGTTGTTGAAGAACGGCACAGACAAGTTGTGCCTTGAAGGTTGGCAAGAAGCGTCGTAAGTTANAGGGAAATCAACTATGTATTCCAAATTGCTCCATGAGGGAGAACTTGTTGAAGGAGAAACACAATGGAGGATTGGTCGGACACTTCGGTCATGACAAAAAATTTGCAAAGCTGAGCGAATCATACTTTTGGCCAGGGATGTGATCAGAGGTCAAGAGGTTTGTAAACAGATGAAGAATTTGCCAGCATTCGAAGGGGAGGAAGCATAATGCGGGTTTTTATCAACCATTTCCCATACCAGAGAGGCCGTGGGATGTAATAAGCATGGATTTTGTATTGGGGTTGCCAAGAACAGAAAGAGGTTGTGATTCAATATTTGTGGTGGTGGACAGATTTTCCAAAATGGCACACTTCATTCCATGTCAGAAGACCAGTGACGCGACTCACATCATGAACCTGTTCTTCAAAGAGGTCATTCGACTTCATGGGTTGCCGAAAAGCATAGTTTCGGACAGAGACACGAAATTCATAGGGAATTTTTGGAGGACCTTATGGAAGAAGCTGGGAACTAACTTTGGATTTAGTTCATCTTATCATCCTCAGATGGATGGATAGACATAAGTGGTAATGAAGAGTCTGGGAGACTTGCTGAGAAGCTTGGTGACAGAGCACCATACCCAGTGGGACCACATACTACCATAGGCAGAGTTTGCATATAACGACTCAATGAATAGGAGAACAGGGAAAATTCCATTCCAGATTGTTTATGGCATGCCGAGGGAAATTTATGAACTGAGGGATTCAGAACAGACTGCTACTAGGAGCGCTAGTGAAGAATAATTCACGGAGGCGATGAAGAAACTTCACATCCAGGTGAAGGAGCGACTACTGAATTCAAGTCAGGCGTATAAACGCAGAGTCGATCAACATAGAAGACAACTTCATTTTGAGGTTGGTGATCTGGTTCTCGCACATTTGAGGAAAGAAGGGTTCCCAAGGGGAACATATAATAAACTAAAGATGAAGAAAATCGGGCCATGCAAGGTCTTGAAGAAATTTGGGACAAATGCTTATGGGATTGAATTACCCGATGGGATCAAAATTTCTTCAATATTCAATATCTCAAATTTGTACCCATACAAAGATGAGGAAGTAGGAACAAGTGATGAACAGTCAATGATCAAGTGGATGAAATAGATTCCAGTTGCAAAGAAGCCGCAGATGGAGTACATACTAGATAAGAGAGTGAGAAAGAGGACCAGATGGAAATAATACTTTGAATATCTGGTCAAATCGAAGAACCATCCAGTTGAAGATGCTAGCTGGGAGACTGAAGCGGAGATACAGAAGCATGAACAAACCATGCAGGAGCTCATGGACAGGAGCCCATGAAAATTTTCAAGCAAGGGAGTATGATGCAGGAGCATTGCCAACTCGACAAGCAAGCCAGCGTGGAAGCGGAAGACATCTGGAAGGCGTCCAACACAAATTTTTGAAAACACCTTGAAACTATTGTGTGGACATTAATGTGGAGATTTAATGAGGTGCACTTGAATATTGTAAGTGGACCTTGAGCGGATAGCTCTCGTCCTTAGTAGGTAGAGGCATTTAAAGTAGTTAATGTAAAGTAGATAGAATTTAATTCTAGACTAGACAGTTGTAGAGCCCAAGAGGGAAATGGGATATAGACACCCTCTTTGTGCATTTGTAACATAATAGAAGTAGGAAAAGAGCAAGAGCATGTAGAGAATTGTGTAAGAACATCCATGTACATATATTTGGATTAATAGAAATCTTTGATTCAAATTCATGGTTTGTGTTGTTCTCTGAGTATTGATGTTATGCTCATTTGTTGTTTGCTTCCTGTTATACAGTTTCTTTTATATGCTGTGTATATGATTTCATGTTTGAATTGAAGTCTAAGAGAGGGAAGGAATGAGTTTCAATTGTTTCTCTATTTGAGCCAGAGGATTCTTGCAAGGAGTGAAGTTGAATTGTCCGCAAGGAGTGCATTGACAGAGGGTTCAAATAGAGGCAAATTTTATTCTCATTCACCCAGAAGTGAAATTGGGTTACAGGAGCCATGCAAGGAGTGCGCGGGCCGAATAAAAGTCTCAGGGTTGTGAACCTGAGTGAAGTATTGAAGGACTACTACTGCAGGTGTGCACAGAGTCGAAGACTTCAACACTTATATGTGGGTGAAGGTTTCCGTAAGGAGTGCGAACAAAGGGGTTCTTTCTGAGAACTTGCAAGTCATGGGAAAATCTCAAAAAGGATAGGCCTTTGAGTTGTTGAAGAACGGCACAGACAAGTTGTGCCTTGAAGGTTGGCAAGAAGCGTCGTAAGTTANAATAGGACTGTTAGAGTCTATCAACAAAGAATCACGATCACAAGGACTTGAGGATCTACTAACAACGAAATCAAACTCAAAAGGATACTCAATCCCACTTAGACCAAGAGGGGGAAGAAAGGGTTCCCATGCCCCCATTGGATACGCCAATGGATCAATTGTTGATTCCAAGTCTCGAGAAGGAAAACACAATTGCACAGGTTCCTACTCATAAGCAATTGAACACCGAGGATAAGATGCCACATAGTTAACCTGTGGTGGGGTGGAGTCTACATGAACACTAGGAACATATAAAGGGGCAGCTTGAACTAACGCTGAATTAGGATGGTGATTATCATATGCCATCTTATCAATAGTGACAATGCTTCCATTGTGAGGGAAGTGCATCACCTAGAAGAGCGTAGATACCATTGCATTCATAGCATATACATAATCAATCTAGAGAAGCATATTGAAATCTAACGAGCCTTGCACCACTATAACATTGACATGGACAATCTTCCCACCTAAAAAGATAGGCAACTGAGGAAGAACCTCTAAATATTCACTAGGACATCTGTCAAAAGCCAAAAAATCATGTGAAGAAGACACAAGCTTGGGAGAACCCAAGACTTTCCAAATCGAGGAGGATAAAATACTTGCAGAGGATCCTTCATCCACAATACATCGATAAATTTTTGTTGAATTAACTTCAACCCTTATTTGAAAGGGTGTAGAGGAAGGAAGACGAGGCTCAACAAGGTCATTCCAATCAAAGGAAACCATCCTAGGGCTTGGAGGCGATGTGCTTGGAATGAGCAGAATGCCCCTTTGTTCTAAAAGTACTGAACTGGAAATGCTAAAAACATAGTTGGTAGATACGTCACTCCCCAAAAGAAGAGTGGGATCATCCGATGACTGCATCAGCATGACCACTTTTGCAACCAATGGATGAATAGACATTGGGACTACATGGTCTAAAAGAACCTCACCCCCCAAAAGAGGAGTGGGATCAGCCGATGACTACATCAGCATGACCACTTTCTCAACCAATGACTACATAGGCTGAGAGAATACAAGGTCTAAAGTCACCTCACCCTCCAAAAGAGGAGTGGGATCAACCGATGACTGCATCGGCGTGACCACTTTCGCATCCAATGGCTGAATTGGCTGTGAGACTACAAGGTATAAATGCACCTCACCCGCCAAAAGAGGAGTGGGATCAGCCGATGAATGCATCGGCATGACCACTTTCTCAACCAATGACTACATAGGCTAAGATACTACAAGGACTAAAGGAACCTCACCCCCCAAAAGAGGAGTGGGATCAATCGACGACTGCAGATACACGTGAGCTATAGTGGAGCAGGGTGCATGGGCCTTTAAAAAAGGTATTTTTAAGAAGAGTTGTTTAGTAGTGTTTTGGAAAATAAGGAATCTGAGATGGCCTGATGCCAGGTAAGCATGTCTAGTGAAAATTAGGGATATAACAATTACTGCCCTGGGAATTCCCTGCACGTTCTTTAGGTTCCCTTCCTCATCCAATCAAGTAAATGCCTTGTTATGATAGTCTAGTATAGCATGATACCGGTCCAACCAATCCATCCCAATTAGACAGTCATAGGAACCTAAAGGAAAGATGTTCAAATATGCATTGGTGTTTAGTCCATTCATGTCCATAAGACATGACTTAACCATCTCATTAACTTTTCTTTTGGCTCCGGTAGCAAGTTGCACCAACCAATATTTTCCATGCTTTCTTCTTGGAAANGTTGATGGAGGTTCTGAATAGGACTGGTAGAGTCTATCAGCAAAGAATCACGATCACGAGGACTTGAGGATCTACTAACAACGAAATCAAACTCAAAAGGATACTCAATCCCACTTAGACCAAGAGGGGGAAGAAAGGGTTCCCATGCCCCCATTGGATACACCAATGGATCAATTGTTGATTCCAAGTCTCGAGAAGGAAAACACGATTGCACAGGTTCCTACTCATAAGCAATTGAACACCGAGGATAAGATGCCACATAGTTAACCTGTGGTGGGGTGGAGTCTACATGAACACTAGGAACATATAAAGGGGCATCTTGAACTAACGCTGAATTAGGATGGTGATTATCATATGCCATCTTATCAATAGTGACAATGCTTCCATTGTGACGGAAGTGCATCACTTAGAAGAGCGTAGATACCATTGCATTCATAGCATATACATAATCAATCTAGAGAAGCATATTGAAATCTAACGAGCCTTGCATCACTATAACATTGACATGGACAATCTTCCCACCTAAAAAGATAGGCAACTGAGGAAGAACCTCTAAATATTCACTAGGACATCTGTCAAAAGCCAAAAAATCATGTGAAGAAGACACAAGCTTGGGAGAACCCAAGACTTTCCAAATCGAGGAGGATAAAATACTTGCAGAGGATCCTTCATCCACAATACATCGATAAATTTTTGTTGAATTAACTTCAACCCTTATTTGAAAGGGTGTAGAGGAAGGAAGACGAGGCTCAACAAGGTCATTCCAATCAAAGGAAACCATCCTAGGGCTTGGAGGCGATGTGCTTGGAATGAGCAGAATGCCCCTTTGTTCTAAAAGTACTGAACTGGAAATGCTAAAAACATAGTTGGTAGATACGTCACTCCCCAAAAGAAGAGTGGGATCATCCGATGACTGCATCAGCATGACCACTTTTGCAACCAATGGATGAATAGACATTGGGACTACATGGTCTAAAAGAACCTCACCCCCCAAAAGAGGAGTGGGATCAGCCGATGACTACATCAGCATGACCACTTTCTCAACCAATGACTACATAGGCTGAGAGAATACAAGGTCTAAAGTCACCTCACCCTCCAAAAGAGGAGTGGGATCAACCGATGACTGCATCGGCGTGACCACTTTCGCATCCAATGGCTGAATTGGCTGTGAGACTACAAGGTATAAATGCACCTCACCCGCCAAAAGAGGAGTGGGATCAGCCGATGAATGCATCGGCATGACCACTTTCTCAACCAATGACTACATAGGCTAAGATACTACAAGGACTAAAGGAACCTCACCCCCCAAAAGAGGAGTGGGATCAATCGACGACTGCAGATACACGTGAGCTATAGTGGAGCAGGGTGCATGGGCCTTTAAAAAAGGTATTTTTAAGAAGAGTTGTTTAGTAGTGTTTTGGAAAATAAGGAATCTGAGATGGCCTGATGCCAGGTAAGCATGTCTAGTGAAAATTAGGGATATAACAATTACTGCCCTGGGAATTCCCTGCACGTTCTTTAGGTTCCCTTCCTCATCCAATCAAGTAAATGCCTTGTTATGATAGTCTAGTATAGCATGATACCGGTCCAACCAATCCATCCCAATTAGACAGTCATAGGAACCTAAAGGAAAGATGTTCAAATATGCATTGGTGTTTAGTCCATTCATGTCCATAAGACATGACTTAACCATCTCATTAACTTTTCTTTTGGCTCCGGTAGCAAGTTGCACCAACCAATATTTTCCATGCTTTCTTCTTGGAAAATGAAACATTTCCACCATCTTAGGATCTATATAACTATGAATAGCTCCTGAATGAATTAAAATAGAAATGGTTTGGTTGTTGATCATACCTTCCACTTCAATCATATGTGAATGATACTCTTCTTGCTTATTGTCCAGGGCTGCATAGATCCTTGGTACATTTCTACCCATGTCCTCCACTATTTCAGCTTGTTGTACATTGTGAATATTCCTCACTTTTTCACCTCTTTGAGGACAATATATGAACATATGATCTCCTTTATGATGCAACACCCCCACCTCAGCAAGGCCTGCTAATCTCCTAATCACTAGATATTCTCAATCTTCAAGCTAGAACAGATCTTTGATTCCTTGTTGGAATCCTCATGAAATATCCACAGGTCCTATGTGTTACTTAGCTCGCATGAACAAGCACTAGGTGTGATTTTCCTTCATGTGACCATGGGCTGTGACCATGAGCCTAACCCAAAAGGTGTTTCATGATTTCATGTGTTGGTTCTTTGCATGTAAGTCACCCCGATTCTCCCAACCTCCGAAACCCCAACAGGAGCCTATCATGTACTAGCGCCTCCCTTATCTTCCCTCAATGTGACCTCTGGTCATGACCTGGGGCTCAACTGAACCGTCAGGATTTTTCGAATGACTTATGGTTGAGTTTTTAACTTTGCATGNGGTATAAATGCACCTCACCCGCCAAAAGAGGAGTGGGATCAGCCGATGAATGCATCGGCATGACCACTTTCTCAACCAATGACTGCATAGGCTAAGATACTACAAGGACTAAAGGAACCTCACCCCCCAAAAGAGGAGTGGGATCAATCGACGACTGCAGATACATGTGAGCTGTAGTGGAGCAGGGTGCATGGGCCTTTAAAAAATGTATTTTTAAGAAGAGTTGTTTAGTAGTGTTTTGGAAAATAAGGAATCTGAGATGGCCTGATGCCAGGTAAGCATGTCTTGTGAAAATTAGGGTTATAACAATTACTGCCCTGGGAATTCCCTGCACTTTCTTTAGGTTCCCTTCCTCATCCAATCAAGTAAATGCCTTGTTATGATAGTCTAGTATAGCATGATACTGGTCCAACCAATCCATCCCAATTAGACAGTCATAGGAACCTAAAGGAAAGATGTTCAAATATGCACTGGTGTTTAGTCCATTCATGTCCATAAGACATGACTTAACCATCTCATTAACTTTTCTTTTGGCTCCGGTAGCAAGTTGCACCAACCAATATTTTCCATGCTTTCTTCTTGGAAAATGAAACATTTCCACCATCTTAGGATCTATATAACTATGAATAGCTCCTGAATGAATTAAAATAGAAATGGTTTGGTTGTTGATCATACCTTCCACTTCAATCATATGTGAATGATACTCTTCTTGCTTATTGTCCAGGGCTGCATAGATCCTTGGTACATTTCTACCCATGTCCTCCACTATTTCAGCTTGTTGTACATTGTGAATATTCCTCACTTTTTCACCTCTTTGAGGACAATATATGAACATATGATCTCCTTTATGATGCAACACCCCCACCTCAGCAAGGCCTGCTAATCTCCTAATCACTAGATATTCTCAATCTTCAAGCTAGAACAGATCTTTGATTCCTTGTTGGAATCCTCATGAAATATCCACAGGTCCTATGTGTTACTTAGCTCGCATGAACAAGCACTAGGTGTGATTTTCCTTCATGTGACCATGGGCTGTGACCATGAGCCTAACCCAAAAGGTGTTTCATGATTTCATGTGTTGGTTCTTTGCATGTAAGTCACCCCGATTCTCCCAACCTCCGAAACCCCAACAGGAGCCTATCATGTACTAGCGCCTCCCTTATCTTCCCTCAATGTGACCTCTGGTCATGACCTGGGGCTCAACTGAACCGTCAGGATTTTTCGAATGACTTATGGTTGAGTTTTTAACTTTGCATGGATTAATTAACCATTGAGAAACTTAGCGAAAGAACGAGAAAAGAAAAGGAATTATACAGCCATATAAATATATGCAGATCTAAAATGCAATGAAAGACAACAAACCATAATACACATGTTGATAACGGAGTTCGACACAACTTTACCTACGTCTCCGAGCCTTTTCTTTGTGGGGGAGGCTTCTTTATTTCTGTTCAAAATCTCTATAGTACATCATTGCAATGTCGAATGGCTACAAGAATGATCTAGTCATGTTCACCCAGATCTCTGGAACCATGCACAAAAAATGACACATGAAACGGACGTCCAGAGCTCTCAAAAATGGTTCGACAACATCTCCTCCTCAACAGCTTCTCTGCCTCAAAATGGCTTTGACTTGGCTTCTCCTCAGCATCTCTGCTCCAAATGCTCTCAAAAGCTATCCCTATGGCCTCAAAATGGCCTTAGTTATATAGCTAGGAAAGTTGGGTGTCCATATCCAACTTCCTCCCAAAAATTAGGCTCTAAAAATGCCCAATAACTCCCAATTACATTAAAAATGAGTTAATTACATTTAAAAACTCAAAAGTGGTTATAAAACCCACTTTTAACTATACAATATAGTTATAAAGGTGTAAGCCCCCTCTCCTTGGCGCACGCCCCTCTTGGCAAGGTCGTATGGCACCATGTGGCCACGTGCTAGCATGGGCCACCCCTTTCTGGCGCACCTGGTTGCTTGGTAATGGTTTAAAAACCGTGGGCCTAACGGTGATAACTAACCCCTCGCCCTGTCAGCTCCAGGTCACGTTGCATATCCATGGGATCCAGGGCTCCACTGTTATTTAACCGTTGAAATACTCCCGTGCTCATCTAATATAATGGTCATATGTAATATAACTCGTGGCTTATGGCATATACCCCGAGTTATTTGATAAAAGGTATGGCATATGTATTAAAAACTCGGGTTGGGGATAAGCCCCAGCCCAACCCCCCGCCAACAATTGCAAAATTCAAATTTAAATACAATTTAAATCCTATACATAACAAGAATTAATTAGTGGTCCAATGGTTGGACGAAGTTTGTTAAGGCGTAGTCGGTGGAGGGTCCCCGGTTCGAATCCGGTGGATTACAAAAATTTTGAATAACCAACCAAAACCAATAAACCAATACCTGGGTGCCACGTGGCAACTCGTGATTGGGCCACATGGCACCCAATCATTTTCCAACAAAACTGCCACGTGTCGACATCTGATTCGACGAAGTCAACTAACCAGATCATGCCACTTTTCAATTGCTAATTGGCCCACGTCACTACCACGCGTCGGTGTCGTACGCTCTGTCAAATTCCACGTCACTCGAGCCACGTCATCTACTGACGTCATCCGTGCCACGTGTCACCCTTCCAGTGGTGACACGTGTCACCTTCAGATTGGCCCAACTGTGCGCCAAAAAGTCCAAAATTGTATGCCATGTGTCACTCCCTGGAGCCACCATGTGTCTTGTATGGACCTACCACGTGTCCTGTATGGACCTACCACGTGTCCTGTACAGACCTATACGGACTGTACGGACAGGTACAATCAGCATCCAAAAATTTTGCCTGTTTGGCTTGGCGGACAGAATGCAATATCTTCTTCATACAAGCTCTGTTTGACAAAGTAAATATACCACCGAAATCAGGAAGACGAGCCAGACGCAATGGTGTTGGTTTCATTGGATTCTGAGCACTTTCATTTTTGAGCATTTTTCAAGCCCTAACAGGCTTCTAAATCCGATTTTGGATCAGACCTCCCCACAATAAGACCTTTTGGTCCCCAAAAGGTTACTGATCAGTCAACAAGCTCGGGATAGGCCACCCGGCTGGCTCTCTGTCTCTGAACTCTGTCCTGTGCACCTGTCTCATCAAGATCAACTGTAACACAATCATGACAACTGACAATATATTGTTAGCCATTGCAACCTGTTACATCTTACTGAAGCTACTATCATCCATGTAGAAAACATTACTAATGACAGCATCAAAAAGATGACTGCAAATGAACTGATATACTTTAGATATCTGCATGACATGAGCTTATCTTGAAGCAACTTATGATTGACTTTCCATTCAACAACCATATCTTGTTATTTCTTAAGATCAATTACTTCATTTGAAACAATTATTGGTTTGTTGCATACTTGCACTGCATTCGTTAA
>JZKD02S2115542.1:0-39119 GCA_000966675.3 Picea glauca | reverse complement strand
ACAATGAGAACGTAGAAATCTTCATTAGTTTCTTATACCGAAGGTTAGTGTAATCCTTTATCAACCTTTATCATACTTTCGTATGCCTTGACACTATACTTTTAAGCCTTAAGTACAGACTCAAGAACAACATCCACAATCTGACTTAGAGAGCTAAAGCAAATATATCTCAAGTATAATCAGTAGAAGAAATCTTCATGCATATGCAAGCCTTGGCAAACCTTAGCCTTTTCCATAAGAGATCCCTCTTTATATAGGGTGAGAAAGGGATGGATGAGGATATTAGGATGATCCCACTAAATCAGAGAAGCGAGTAAGATCCAAACCGATCAGAGGCCACCTCATCTTCTAGAAAATCCCCTTCTAGAACAGTCATGAATTTCATTTTTCCCTTGTTTAAGAATCGTTGCACCCTATGCACAGGAATATTGCGATGACATCGCAGTCTAGCTTTGGTGCAGCGTGTGATGATCAAGCATCATCACACCCCAAGCATAGAGAAGGGTGTGAGGATATCCTTTTTCATAGTTTTTAAGGAAGAAAAGGTAAACCACTTTCCTCATGGAGAACGTCTCTTTTATTGTTTTCATGGAACATGGAAGTGAGTTATGCACATGTCGTCAGTTGATCAATGGGGTGACCAAAATAATGTGTAACATGGAGTGGTGGATGGAATTATCCACTACAAAGGTTGCACACATGTAGTCCCTGAGTCCATAATTAGGGAGAGGATTATGAGGGTTGTGTATGATTCACCTTTGGCAAGGCATTTTGGGTAATCATATGAGTATGAGGCACCGCAGGTGAAAGGGATACTTTCCATGGAGGTATTTATACCCCAAAAATTAATTGGGTACACTCAGGGTGATCAAGATAACATATTTTTTTTATGTATTTTGGAAGGTGTTGAATAGATCAGCAAGCATAGAGTTGATTCCTAGCACTAGGTTTCCACCAGATGATGGCATACCAAGGACTAGGCTCAATTTTACTCTGATGGTTACTAGTATGTTACAAAAACAAATAGCAGGTATTATTCCTGGTGGAATTCCTATTTGGTGGTGGGATATGGGAATTCATATGAGTGATAGATTGATTCAAATAATGGTCGACGGAGTTGTGACAATGATTGGTCCACTTTATTTTTGGGACGTTAGTAGAGAGGAGGTCAATACTTACTCTATATGGTAGGACAAAATTGAATTTGGCCATGGATTTGAACGTTTATATATCACCGAGACACCTTCATAGAGGAGGATCCAGGATAGTGGTTTCAGTCCCTTTTGGGAATTCAACTTGGGGTTCCAAGAGAGGAGGATACCGACTCGGAGAATTGGTCCGACGATGATGATCAAAGTGGTGCAATGTTAGCATGGTGGTACCTTTCTAGGATTAGTTTAGGACCCTAGGATTACAATGCTTGATAGTTCATCTACTATTAGAGAGGAGACCACTAACTTTGACTTTCCAGAGCTTACTTTTGGGAGGCTTAAGAGTGTTTGCTTGGAGGAGTGGTCTTCTAAGTATTTGATTGTGTTTATGTAGTTTATGATTTCCTGGCTTATCAGGGGAATTCATGTGGATTCTTGTATTGGCTCCTTACAAACCAGCATTATGAGTAGAGGGTGATTCATGTCTTCTAGGATAGTGTGGGATCCTAGCGACTTTACCTTCTATGGGGTTATGGTTTCTAGGGAATATGTTAATGATATGTTGGGGGATTTCCCAAACGATGATTGGATGATTGTAGTATATGGGGGGTGATGGAGTATTATGACTTTTCCTTTCAAAATTTAGAGATGATATGTAGTGGATTCCCTATTAGTTTATGACCACATAGACCTCTCTATGATATATAATTTTAGAGTTGAGATACATTGGATGGGTATGATCCTCGATCATGGATGTGATCCTTTGAGGAATTATAGCTTGTGGATGAAAAGTAGGCATGATGGTTGGACGACTATGATCATAGTAGAGTAGCATCAACATGGTGATTACTTTCTAAGGATAGTTTGGGACCCTGGGATTTCAGTAGGAGACAGTGAAACAATTGACACAAAGGTGAGGGCCTTTTTTTGTTTTCATGAGATTGGTTCCCTAGCAGAGTAGCACATTGATGGGTTGATAAAGTTATTGCATCACCAAGTGACCTTGCTTTCTCATGAGTTTTAGGAGGCCTCTTATATCAGTACATTACTAGGACATGCCTTGAGTGGAGGATGATTCACATATTACAGGATGGTTTGGGATCCCGGTATCATCTTCAGTTTCAGTCTGGAACAATCGATGGAGTATAAGGTCATGATGGAATTACTTGAGGACAAACAATCTTTGGAAGGGAGGATTTGTCATGTCCCCATCTTTTGGTTCTATTGCTTTGTAGTAGAAGGGACTGTCATGGCTTGTCAGTGGAGAAAAAGGTGTAAAAAGGGGGGTCATCTAATGTCACTTAGTTAGGATATGTTACATTTTTAAAGTGACATTAGGGAAGTAAAACAACTTTATATTAATACGTTACTTAACTATTATTAAATTGACTCTTAATCTTAAAGTGAAAATTGGAGGGAAATAACGATTATATTTGATTTAGTCAAAAAAGGGGAAATTCTAGAAGTTACGATTGATTTGGTCAAAAAAGGGGAAAGTTCTAGAAGGCATGAAAAGGGGATAAAAGGAGGGGTATACCCTCACCTTTTCATTATGATTTGATATATTATTGAGTGCTCTTGTAGCCAATGTTTTCATTGGGGTTTTGGGTAAAACCATTCCATTGTTGGTCTTGTTTCAGTGGTGCAATATCCACCCTAGCTATATAGGGAGGAGGATCCATCCAGGATCTTCATTAGAGCTTCATATTGGGTTTGTTTTTAGTTTTGGGTTGTATTTGTTTTCTTGGAGAAGTTGTGGCACTCAGAGGGTTTGATCTCATCTATTGAGGAGGCCATGGCATGATTCCAAATTGTTGGCTTGTATTGTGTGCTTCCATTGAGGTATTGCAGCTGCTAGAGAAAAAATTGGATTGTTGTATCAGATCTTCATTCATAATAAAATACCACATATTATCTCTTCTATTTATAGTGTATTTGTATTACATGCAATATGTTTGACAACATGTCTATTAGTAGAATACATGCAAACTGTTTGTGAAAAATTGTCAACCAGATTAGAGAATTAGGAACATTTATTGTATAGAAGGACATAATATCCCAACCCATTCTATTGGGAATATTACATAAGACCCAATAAGAAGATCATTCTTTCATAAGAACACCAATTAGAATACCACCCACACCTAGGTACTAAAATATTTTTCTTGTCTTGTGTTATTCTTGCAATAATTTTGGGCATAAAGCCATAAATTGTAGAGCCCATGTAAAGGGTAGAAACACCTAGAACATAAGTAGCTATGAAAATCGAAATAATCATTATGAAGGAAATTATCCTATAAATCCTTGTGAGGCATTTGATAGAAATGATAATAGTGTTGGTGCTCTGTTTATGAAATTGAATGCTACAAATGTAGCAATTTTGGAGACATATTCAAAAATTGTAGAAGCTATTTGAAAATTTTTTCAAGGGAAACTAGGAATGTTCCTTTCAATCATATAGGGTAACAACAAAGAAATTGGAAAAGGAAGAAAATATATTTGAAGGTTGAGGAATGTGGGTTTTCCTTACAAGCCATAAATAGAATCCATCGGTATATTGACAGTGGATGCTCAAAGCATATGACTGGAGATAAAAGCATATTTGTAACATTGAAGAAAGAAAAAGAAGGGTCTATCACATTTGACAATGATAACTCAACCAAAATTATAGGAAAAGGAACAATCAGTCTTGGAAACAAAGATGTTGTGCCAGAAAATGTCCCACTTGTTGAAAATGTGAAGAATAATTTGCTAAGTGTGAGATAAAGGTGTGATCAAGGAAAAACACTTATATTCAATTCAAAAGAATGTGAAATAAGGAAAGAAGGATTAGGAAGACTAGTGGAAACAATGACAAGGACTCCAAACAATATATACATCTTGAATAAGATCAAAGAAGAAAGATGTTGTTTGGGAATAGAAGATGAAAGTTGGATTTGGCATAGGAGAATGGGCCATATACACTTTGATAATATTGTCAATATTATAAAGAAGCAAGATGTAATAGAAATTCCATAAATTACAAAGCCAATGAATATTATGTGAAATCACTATCAGCATGGAAAACGCATAAAAGTTGAATTCAAGACAAAGGAATACTCTATGACAAAACATTGGAGATTGTACACACTGATTTATGTGGGCCCATGAGAACAGAAGGACTGGATGGTGAATAGTAATTCATGCTACTCATTGGTTAATGTTATCACACAGTTTGTATTTAGGATAATATACAAATGACGGGAGGTCAAACTGGTGTAATTTAACCAATCCCACCACTTTCACCTCAATGGGAAGGTTCCTTCTATTTAGGGAGGTAAGGCCTAGGGGAGACGTCCCCAGTGACCTGGGGTTTTGAGAAGGAAAAAGGCTTAAAAGGGTAAGTGGTAATATTCCCCCTCACAATTCACCACATGATCAGAAAGTCCATCTTAATAGCTAATGAAGATCAAATATAACCAAAAGTTATAACCAAGAAGAATACCTGCCCGAGATAAAGAAACAAATAAACTACATGTGCAAGCTTGCTTGTTGGTTAGTACTTCATATAATCAAATGAGTTTTCTAATAAATAATAAATTGTGCAATAATATTGATGAAGTAAATCAAAGTTTGTACACTATATATGATTACAATATCACTTCTCAGTAAATGCTAAAGAAACTTAGCATTCAATATAACAATACCAACACTTTATAAGAAATGCCTTAACCAATCATTCAATTGCTTTAAAAGTAGAACGAAAGTTGCACAAAGGTGTTTATATCACAAGAAGGTGACGACATCAATAGGGTTAATAGAATTAATCTAGGATAGGTTTAGTAACATGTTAGGGTTTGTTCAAAGTATTGGAAGTTTTTTTTTTATCAAGTTACTCAATTCAAGAGGTCCTAGACCAGTGTGCTACTAGGGAAAATGGAGTCAAAAGACGATGAAAAGGTTGAACGACTAAGTGATAAAGATAAAACTAAAGACAAGAGGGTTAAATGTTGAGGTGTTACTATAGCAAGGCCTCAACAATGAAACCCTAGGGGAGAGAAGCTCAGTTTGGCGAAGAAACCCTAGGCCTTAGTGCTCTCTCCTCCTTCTTTATCCCAATGGAAACAAAAATGGCTAGCTTGAATAATGATTGATCTAAGACAAGAGAGTTTGTAAGTGACTTGTTGCTAAAGCAAGGCTTCACTAGACAAACCCTAGGGAAAAACGGCTCACCAAGTGTACAAACCCTAGGCCTTTGGTGCATTTTTCTCCTTCTTGGCTCAACAAGGGAAAAATGGCTAGGCTAGAAGAAAAGAATAGAGTGTTGTTATGGCAAGGCTATATCTTCTTCAAGCAAATAAAATGGCGTTAAAATCTTAGTGGGGACATGAGACAAGGACATCAACTAGTGCTTGTCACCTAGGGTTTAATTCAACAAATTATAATAACATATGCAAGTAAATAGAACTAAAACCATTCAATTAAGAAGTGTTTTCAGAAATTCACTTACATAAACCAAGAAACCATGTAGAAAAACCCTAGTTGTAACACCTTCCACCAAGAGAAATGCCAAAAATGCTAATGGAAGTCTTCCTTCAACAAGTGCGCCTCAAAATTTCAGCCAATAACCCTAAGAAAGGCGCAAATTTCAGACCTCACTAATGAGTGAGTGAAATATGATGAAAAAATGAGGGTAAAAACCCTCAATTTATACAGTAGCAATGACCTTAATTACTTTTTAGGTCATCAAATGGTCGACAAGGACAAAATACCAAAATAATATTGTTTTACATTAAAATGTTATAAAATAAACCCTAATCAAGAAAAATTTGAGACATCATCCCTTTTCTAGGGTGACGTTATCCCTTTCTAGGGAAAATGCAACCTCCTGGAGAAAAACCTTATCCCTCTTTGGGCTTCTCCAACCTGCCACACATGCCAAACTTCCATGTCTATCTACCAAAATGTCCATGAATCAAGGATGGCATCATTAACATCCTGGATGACATCCTAGGCCTTCCAAGGCCAACGTTCCAGTGAAAGGGGAACAACCCCCCTACGTACATGTCTTATCAGCTGCCTCTGGTGGATTCTTCTGCTCTTCCTTGGTACAAATGCTATGCCCTGTCTCTTCCCCCTATTGGGGTCTCATCATCCATTGGGTGTTCTCTTCATCCCCATGGAGTTCTGAACTAATCATCTCCCCATGTGTACCTATCCAATATGATACCTGTCTGTCAGGCATGATCCTACACATCAACAGCTACGCCCTCCATGGGCTCATAAGTCATAGGGATCATAGCAATGTCAATCACATCTCATCATAAATATTATTAAACATGAGAATACAACCCCTATTACCCTAGTTAAGTTCCCAAAGACATTATACAAGTCTGCAATACAAGTTTGGGGAAGGTGACAAGATGACCTATTGGGCTAGTGTCTACTGGAAGAGGGGTGTTTCTAGAAAGGATTAAATCCAAGTCATGTAAGTAGGTGAGGTGGATGGGGATGCCTGGGCAGAAGGTACAGTGATATCAGGGATGGATTATCGGTGGGTTCCTCTATGGAGGCTGAGCTGCACCTATCATGGATGCAAATTTTTCCAAGCCCATTCATGCCTTTTATTTTCATTATTTTTCTTCCAAGATTCTATTCAAAGGACACTGCCCTGGCATGGTGACTAGTGGTGGAAATGTTAGCCACAACATTTCATGGAAATGAGAAGTTTGTCTCATGATGAGACTCCCTTTCTCTTGGATCAACCACCAAGAGCCACTACCCTGGCATGGTGACCAGATGCTAGTAGTGTCATACCGCTAGATGCTCATGGACCTAATATGATGGCTCGTTATGAGACCCCCTATCCTCTAACCAGGTATTGTATTATTTTTTTTATCTTTTTATTGCTTTTTTCTTTCAATACCTTATTCAAGGGTTGTTGCCCTGGCTTGGTCACCCGTGGTTGCAATGTTATTCGCAAGCACTTTCTCGGCAATGAGAAGGTTAGTTCATGATGATACCCCCTTTATCTTGGACATGCAATCAAGATCCACAACCCTGGCGTGGTAACCAGCTGCTAGTAGTGTGATACAGTTAGGCATCCATGGACATAATAGGTTGGCTCATGATGAGACCGCATATCCCTCAACTAGGTCTTGTTTTATTGTTTTTTATGGGTCCCTCTATTTCTTGTTGAGAAGCTTTTTATTTCTTTCTCATGGATCCCTAGGCAAATCATCTCAAGGTTTTATTCTCGATATTTTATTGTCATCTTCTTTTATCCCCTAGGCCTTTTAGCCCATTCTTCCCACTAGGTAAGGTACAACCCCTAAAGGATTGTCCAACCCTATGTCATTACCCCCAGACATGGTTAAGTGGATAAGTATAATATCCAAGCACCCTTTAGAAACAAAAAGAATTAAATTCACATATTCAAAGTTTTTGAGGATCAAAGTGACATAGAACATGATACCCGAAATCATTACCTCTTGGAGCAAGATCCATCTATGCTACAGGACCAAGCTAAGGTGATGGATGTTGTTGTTGCTGACAAGGTGGAGATGCTGAAAGGAAGAAAAGATGGGCCCTCTAGGACCATTCTCAATTCGATCTGGCTCTCAGTACTCCATGTCTAGGACCTGTGGGGCTCTAGACATAATCTCCTTAGTTGTCCCTAAAAGTGGGGGATAACATCTGGCTCCAACTTGGGGACATGTTCTCACCATAGAGCGCATGAGGACCTCAACATTTCTAGCATAACATGTAACCTACTCAATCTCAATAGAAACTATCAGTAAAAATTTGGGGTGGTAATATCACCCCCAACTCATATATATATAACTGAAAGAAAACATATGTACAAGTGTGAAAGAAAACTAATCTAGCATGAAATGCAAATGGTATATAAAATGAATGCAAATTCCTACTTACCTATAATTACCTGTTGGCTAGATGTTAGGTGTAGTCAAATGGCCAGTGAAACCAATCCAACAATGTCCCACAATACCTTCGNACAATGAGAACGTAGAAATCTTCATTAGTTTCTTATACCGAAGGTTAGTGTAATCCTTTATCAACCTTTATCATACTTTCGTATGCCTTGACACTATACTTTTAAGCCTTAAGTACAGACTCAAGAACAACATCCACAATCTGACTTAGAGAGCTAAAGCAAATATATCTCAAGTATAATCAGTAGAAGAAATCTTCATGCATATGCAAGCCTTGGCAAACCTTAGCCTTTTCCATAAGAGATCCCTCTTTATATAGGGTGAGAAAGGGATGGATGAGGATATTAGGATGATCCCACTAAATCAGAGAAGCGAGTAAGATCCAAACCGATCAGAGGCCACCTCATCTTCTAGAAAATCCCCTTCTAGAACAGTCATGAATTTCATTTTTCCCTTGTTTAAGAATCGTTGCACCCTATGCACAGGAATATTGCGATGACATCGCAGTCTAGCTTTGGTGCAGCGTGTGATGATCAAGCATCATCACACCCCAAGCATAGAGAAGGGTGTGAGGATATCCTTTTTCATAGTTTTTAAGGAAGAAAAGGTAAACCACTTTCCTCATGGAGAACGTCTCTTTTATTGTTTTCATGGAACATGGAAGTGAGTTATGCACATGTCGTCAGTTGATCAATGGGGTGACCAAAATAATGTGTAACATGGAGTGGTGGATGGAATTATCCACTACAAAGGTTGCACACATGTAGTCCCTGAGTCCATAATTAGGGAGAGGATTATGAGGGTTGTGTATGATTCACCTTTGGCAAGGCATTTTGGGTAATCATATGAGTATGAGGCACCGCAGGTGAAAGGGATACTTTCCATGGAGGTATTTATACCCCAAAAATTAATTGGGTACACTCAGGGTGATCAAGATAACATATTTTTTTTATGTATTTTGGAAGGTGTTGAATAGATCAGCAAGCATAGAGTTGATTCCTAGCACTAGGTTTCCACCAGATGATGGCATACCAAGGACTAGGCTCAATTTTACTCTGATGGTTACTAGTATGTTACAAAAACAAATAGCAGGTATTATTCCTGGTGGAATTCCTATTTGGTGGTGGGATATGGGAATTCATATGAGTGATAGATTGATTCAAATAATGGTCGACGGAGTTGTGACAATGATTGGTCCACTTTATTTTTGGGACGTTAGTAGAGAGGAGGTCAATACTTACTCTATATGGTAGGACAAAATTGAATTTGGCCATGGATTTGAACGTTTATATATCACCGAGACACCTTCATAGAGGAGGATCCAGGATAGTGGTTTCAGTCCCTTTTGGGAATTCAACTTGGGGTTCCAAGAGAGGAGGATACCGACTCGGAGAATTGGTCCGACGATGATGATCAAAGTGGTGCAATGTTAGCATGGTGGTACCTTTCTAGGATTAGTTTAGGACCCTAGGATTACAATGCTTGATAGTTCATCTACTATTAGAGAGGAGACCACTAACTTTGACTTTCCAGAGCTTACTTTTGGGAGGCTTAAGAGTGTTTGCTTGGAGGAGTGGTCTTCTAAGTATTTGATTGTGTTTATGTAGTTTATGATTTCCTGGCTTATCAGGGGAATTCATGTGGATTCTTGTATTGGCTCCTTACAAACCAGCATTATGAGTAGAGGGTGATTCATGTCTTCTAGGATAGTGTGGGATCCTAGCGACTTTACCTTCTATGGGGTTATGGTTTCTAGGGAATATGTTAATGATATGTTGGGGGATTTCCCAAACGATGATTGGATGATTGTAGTATATGGGGGGTGATGGAGTATTATGACTTTTCCTTTCAAAATTTAGAGATGATATGTAGTGGATTCCCTATTAGTTTATGACCACATAGACCTCTCTATGATATATAATTTTAGAGTTGAGATACATTGGATGGGTATGATCCTCGATCATGGATGTGATCCTTTGAGGAATTATAGCTTGTGGATGAAAAGTAGGCATGATGGTTGGACGACTATGATCATAGTAGAGTAGCATCAACATGGTGATTACTTTCTAAGGATAGTTTGGGACCCTGGGATTTCAGTAGGAGACAGTGAAACAATTGACACAAAGGTGAGGGCCTTTTTTTGTTTTCATGAGATTGGTTCCCTAGCAGAGTAGCACATTGATGGGTTGATAAAGTTATTGCATCACCAAGTGACCTTGCTTTCTCATGAGTTTTAGGAGGCCTCTTATATCAGTACATTACTAGGACATGCCTTGAGTGGAGGATGATTCACATATTACAGGATGGTTTGGGATCCCGGTATCATCTTCAGTTTCAGTCTGGAACAATCGATGGAGTATAAGGTCATGATGGAATTACTTGAGGACAAACAATCTTTGGAAGGGAGGATTTGTCATGTCCCCATCTTTTGGTTCTATTGCTTTGTAGTAGAAGGGACTGTCATGGCTTGTCAGTGGAGAAAAAGGTGTAAAAAGGGGGGTCATCTAATGTCACTTAGTTAGGATATGTTACATTTTTAAAGTGACATTAGGGAAGTAAAACAACTTTATATTAATACGTTACTTAACTATTATTAAATTGACTCTTAATCTTAAAGTGAAAATTGGAGGGAAATAACGATTATATTTGATTTAGTCAAAAAAGGGGAAATTCTAGAAGTTACGATTGATTTGGTCAAAAAAGGGGAAAGTTCTAGAAGGCATGAAAAGGGGATAAAAGGAGGGGTATACCCTCACCTTTTCATTATGATTTGATATATTATTGAGTGCTCTTGTAGCCAATGTTTTCATTGGGGTTTTGGGTAAAACCATTCCATTGTTGGTCTTGTTTCAGTGGTGCAATATCCACCCTAGCTATATAGGGAGGAGGATCCATCCAGGATCTTCATTAGAGCTTCATATTGGGTTTGTTTTTAGTTTTGGGTTGTATTTGTTTTCTTGGAGAAGTTGTGGCACTCAGAGGGTTTGATCTCATCTATTGAGGAGGCCATGGCATGATTCCAAATTGTTGGCTTGTATTGTGTGCTTCCATTGAGGTATTGCAGCTGCTAGAGAAAAAATTGGATTGTTGTATCAGATCTTCATTCATAATAAAATACCACATATTATCTCTTCTATTTATAGTGTATTTGTATTACATGCAATATGTTTGACAACATGTCTATTAGTAGAATACATGCAAACTGTTTGTGAAAAATTGTCAACCAGATTAGAGAATTAGGAACATTTATTGTATAGAAGGACATAATATCCCAACCCATTCTATTGGGAATATTACATAAGACCCAATAAGAAGATCATTCTTTCATAAGAACACCAATTAGAATACCACCCACACCTAGGTACTAAAATATTTTTCTTGTCTTGTGTTATTCTTGCAATAATTTTGGGCATAAAGCCATAAATTGTAGAGCCCATGTAAAGGGTAGAAACACCTAGAACATAAGTAGCTATGAAAATCGAAATAATCATTATGAAGGAAATTATCCTATAAATCCTTGTGAGGCATTTGATAGAAATGATAATAGTGTTGGTGCTCTGTTTATGAAATTGAATGCTACAAATGTAGCAATTTTGGAGACATATTCAAAAATTGTAGAAGCTATTTGAAAATTTTTTCAAGGGAAACTAGGAATGTTCCTTTCAATCATATAGGGTAACAACAAAGAAATTGGAAAAGGAAGAAAATATATTTGAAGGTTGAGGAATGTGGGTTTTCCTTACAAGCCATAAATAGAATCCATCGGTATATTGACAGTGGATGCTCAAAGCATATGACTGGAGATAAAAGCATATTTGTAACATTGAAGAAAGAAAAAGAAGGGTCTATCACATTTGACAATGATAACTCAACCAAAATTATAGGAAAAGGAACAATCAGTCTTGGAAACAAAGATGTTGTGCCAGAAAATGTCCCACTTGTTGAAAATGTGAAGAATAATTTGCTAAGTGTGAGATAAAGGTGTGATCAAGGAAAAACACTTATATTCAATTCAAAAGAATGTGAAATAAGGAAAGAAGGATTAGGAAGACTAGTGGAAACAATGACAAGGACTCCAAACAATATATACATCTTGAATAAGATCAAAGAAGAAAGATGTTGTTTGGGAATAGAAGATGAAAGTTGGATTTGGCATAGGAGAATGGGCCATATACACTTTGATAATATTGTCAATATTATAAAGAAGCAAGATGTAATAGAAATTCCATAAATTACAAAGCCAATGAATATTATGTGAAATCACTATCAGCATGGAAAACGCATAAAAGTTGAATTCAAGACAAAGGAATACTCTATGACAAAACATTGGAGATTGTACACACTGATTTATGTGGGCCCATGAGAACAGAAGGACTGGATGGTGAATAGTAATTCATGCTACTCATTGGTTAATGTTATCACACAGTTTGTATTTAGGATAATATACAAATGACGGGAGGTCAAACTGGTGTAATTTAACCAATCCCACCACTTTCACCTCAATGGGAAGGTTCCTTCTATTTAGGGAGGTAAGGCCTAGGGGAGACGTCCCCAGTGACCTGGGGTTTTGAGAAGGAAAAAGGCTTAAAAGGGTAAGTGGTAATATTCCCCCTCACAATTCACCACATGATCAGAAAGTCCATCTTAATAGCTAATGAAGATCAAATATAACCAAAAGTTATAACCAAGAAGAATACCTGCCCGAGATAAAGAAACAAATAAACTACATGTGCAAGCTTGCTTGTTGGTTAGTACTTCATATAATCAAATGAGTTTTCTAATAAATAATAAATTGTGCAATAATATTGATGAAGTAAATCAAAGTTTGTACACTATATATGATTACAATATCACTTCTCAGTAAATGCTAAAGAAACTTAGCATTCAATATAACAATACCAACACTTTATAAGAAATGCCTTAACCAATCATTCAATTGCTTTAAAAGTAGAACGAAAGTTGCACAAAGGTGTTTATATCACAAGAAGGTGACGACATCAATAGGGTTAATAGAATTAATCTAGGATAGGTTTAGTAACATGTTAGGGTTTGTTCAAAGTATTGGAAGTTTTTTTTTTATCAAGTTACTCAATTCAAGAGGTCCTAGACCAGTGTGCTACTAGGGAAAATGGAGTCAAAAGACGATGAAAAGGTTGAACGACTAAGTGATAAAGATAAAACTAAAGACAAGAGGGTTAAATGTTGAGGTGTTACTATAGCAAGGCCTCAACAATGAAACCCTAGGGGAGAGAAGCTCAGTTTGGCGAAGAAACCCTAGGCCTTAGTGCTCTCTCCTCCTTCTTTATCCCAATGGAAACAAAAATGGCTAGCTTGAATAATGATTGATCTAAGACAAGAGAGTTTGTAAGTGACTTGTTGCTAAAGCAAGGCTTCACTAGACAAACCCTAGGGAAAAACGGCTCACCAAGTGTACAAACCCTAGGCCTTTGGTGCATTTTTCTCCTTCTTGGCTCAACAAGGGAAAAATGGCTAGGCTAGAAGAAAAGAATAGAGTGTTGTTATGGCAAGGCTATATCTTCTTCATGCAAATAAAATGGCATTAAAATCTTAGTGGGGACATGAGACAAGGACATCAACTAGTTCTTGTCACCTAGGGTTTGATTCAACAAATTATAATAACATATGCAAGTAAATAGAACTAAAACCATTCAATTAAGAAGTGTTTGCAGAAATTCACTTACATAAACCAAGAAACCATGTAGAAAAACCCTAGTTGTAACACCTTCCACCAAGAGAAATGCCAAAAATGATAATGGAAGTCTTCCTTCAACAAGTGCACCTCAAAATTTCAGCCAATAACCCTAAGAAAGGCGCAAATTTCAGACCTCACTAATGAGTGAGTGAAATATGATGAAAAAATGAGGGTAAAAACCCTCAATTTATACAGTAGAAATGACCTTAATTACTTTTTAGGTCATCAACTGGTCGACAAGGCCAAAATACCAAAATAATATTGGTTTACATTAAAATGTTATAAAATAAACCCTAATCAAGAAAAATTTGAGACGTCATCCCTTTTCTAGGGTGACGTTATCCCTTTCTAGGGAAAATGCAACCTCCTGGAGCAAAACCTTATCCCTCTTTGGGCTTCTCCAACCTGCCACACATGCCAAACTGCCATGTCTATCTGCCAAAATTTCCATGAATCAAGGATGGCGTCATTAACATCCTGGATGACATCCTAGGCCTTCCAAGGCCAACGTTTCAGTGAAAGGGGAACAACCCCCCTACGTACAGGTCTTATCAGCTACCTCTGGTGGATTCTTCTACTCTTCCTTGGTACAAATGCTATGCCCTGTCTCTTCCCCCTATTGGGGTCTCATCATCCATTGGGTGGTCTCTTCATCCCCATGGAGTTCTGAACTAATCATCTCCCCATGTGTACCTATCCAATATGATACCTGTCTGTCGGGCATGATCCTACACATCAACAGCTATGCCCTCCATGGGCTCATAAGTCACAGGGATCATAGAAATGTCAATCACATCTCATCATCAATATTATTAAACATGAGAATACAACCCCTATTACCCCAGTTAAGTTCCCAAAGACATTATACAAGTCTGCAATACAAGTTTGGGGAAGGTGACAAGATGACCTATTGGGCTAGTGTCTACTGGAAGAGGGGTGTTTCTAGAAAAGATTAAATCCAAGTCATGTAAGTAGGTGAGGTGGATGGGGATGCCTGGGAAGAAGGTACAGTGATATCAGGGATGGATTATCGGTGGGTTCCTCTATGGAGGCTGAGTTGCACCTGTCATGGATGCAAATTTTTCCAAGCCCATTCATGCCTTTTATTTTCATTATTTTTCTTCCAAGATTCTATTCAAAGGACACTGCCCTGGCATGGTGACTAGTGGTGGAAATGTTAGCCACAACATTTCATGGAAATGAGAAGTTTGGCTCATGATGAGACCCCCTTTCTCTTGGATCTACCACCAAGAGCCACTACCCTGGCATGGTGACCAGATGCTAGTAGTGTCATACCGCTACATGCTCATGGACCTAATATGATGGCTCGTTATGAGACCCCCTATCCTCTAACCAGGTATTGTATTATTGTTTTTATCTTTTTATTGCTTTTTTTTTTCAATACATTAGTTAAGGGATGTTGCCCTGGCTTGGTGACTAGTGGTGGCAATGTTAGTCGCAAGCACTTTCACGGAAATGAGAAGGTTAGTTCATGATGATACCCCCTTTATCTTGGACATGCAATCAAGATCCACTACCCTAGCATGGTAACCAGCTTCTAGTAGTGTGATACAGTTAGGCATCCATGGACATAATAGGTTGGCTCATGATGAGACCGCATATCCCTCAACTAGGTCTTGTTTTATTTTTTTTTATGGGTCCCTCTATTTCTTGTTGAGAAGCTTTTTATTTATTTCTCATGGATCCCTAGGCAAATCATCTCAAGGTTTTATTCTCAATATTTTATTGTCATCTTCTTTTATCCCCTAGGCCTTTTAGCCCATTCTTCCCACTAGGTAAGGTACAACCCCTAAAGGATTGGCCAACCCTATGTCATTACCCCTAGACATGGTTAAGTGGATAAGTATAAGATCCAAGCACCCTTTAGAAACAAAAAGAATTAAATTCACATATTCAAATTTTTTGAGGATCAAAGTGACACAGACCATGATACCCGAAATCATTACCTCTTAGAGCAAGATCCATCTATGCTACAGGACCAAGCTAAGGTGATGGATGTTGTTGTTGCTGACAAGGTGGAGATGCTGAAAGGAAGAAAAGATGGGCCCTCTAGGACCATTCTCAATTCGATCTGGCTCTCAGTACTCCATGTCTAGGACCTGTGGGGCTCTAGACATAATCTCCTTAGTTGTCCCTAAAAGTGGGGGATAACATCTGGCTCCAACTTGGGGACATGTTCTCACCATAGAGCGCATGAGGACCTCAACATTTCTAGCATAACATGTAACCTACTCAATCTCAATAGAAACTATCAGTAAAAATTTGGGGTGGTAATATCACCCCCAGCTCATATATATATATAACTGAAAGCAAACATATGTACAAGTGTGAAAGAAAACTACTCTAGCATGAAATGCAAATGGTATATAAAATGAATGCAAATTCCTACTTACCTGTAATTACCTGTTGGCTAGATGTTAGGTGTAGTCAAATGACCAGTGAAACCAATCCAACAATGTCCCACAATACCTTCCTTTGTGCTTCATCATAAACCAAAATAGTGATAAGTCAAGCACAAAAATAACATGGGTTAGAGAATGTATCGTATCAACGGAAATAATAAAGTCTAACTCATGGAGGTGGGTGGGAGGGATAAAATCACGCCAAGTCAATCTCTAAGGAAAGTGATCAATCCACTTCAGGAAGGGATTGTGAAAGGTCAAAGGTTCAGAAAACTGACTCAAAAGGTCTGCAAACTAGCTACCTAGGACATCCTCACACCCTGAAAGTTGGGAAGGGATTGACAAGGATCTAGTAGACGATTGGAAAATTCTTAAGGGGAAATCGAAAAGATGAGATTACAAACTTATTCTTGAAGTATTCAACCAACCCTTGGACTCTAGGGTTTGCCTCAGAGGAAACTCAATGGAAAATACATAATTCCCAACTACATATTTAATGACACAGCATGGTAAAGTAATGAGAGGTGGTTGGAGAAGGATGTCATGAGAATCCTTCTTTAGGCAAACAAAGTTCTTACTCCTATCAACACTTGAGAACAACAGTGGTTGATAATACTCTTCATGGAATGAATCCAAGTGATCAGAGGAGTACTCATCAAAACCCTCAAGGTATGACCGAAAATCATCAGGAAAACATGGTATTAGGTCAACCTTGGGTGTTTGGGGAGCATCAATAAATATATCATATCCTTGTAAACATTGGTCAAAATCAAAATTAACCTGTAGTGATAACTATGAAGGAAACACTTGGAAATGATTCTTAATGTCGTAAATGGGGTCCATATCAAAACAAACTTCATCCCACCTACGTCTCCCAACATGTATGAACTCATAAATGTTATAAACCATGTCACTATCTGTATCATAACATACATGTTTTGAAGCATTCAAAGACTCTTCCATCTCCTCCTCATTTACCAAATCATAAAGCAGAGAATCATCAAAATTTTGGAGAGGAGGGTAACTTACCTTATTGGTTTCTTCTTGTGCAGAAGCTTTGAGGACTTGGGTGTCTTCAACATGCATCATTGTTTCATCCTCATGAATTGGCCCTTCATATTCAATTGTATATCAAGAAATATCTACTTCTTTCGAGGATTCCATTCATCCTTCACTTTTTGAATCATGGAACAATGTATCATCAAAATCCTAAAAAGGAAAGAAAATAACCTCATCGTCTTGTTGTTGTGTAGGGGGGAAGGGTTTGTGGATGGATTTGTCAAAGGGAGGAGCACATGTTCATACTTCATCATTTTTCTTAGGTTCCATCTCCTCAAGCATGTCTTCATTCTATTGGTTCATAACTTGCTCCCTTCTTTCTTGTGAATTTTTAGTCAAGATCTCAATGGAAACTAATGTCTCCAATATAAAGGCATCTGGGTTAAAGGGATGTCCTTTTCTAAACAAGGAGATATTTTCCTCAATTTTTATAGCCATGTTATAAGCTTCTTTGAGTGTTTTTGGACCCTTTTTGTTGAGGAGGAAGATCAAATGCCCTAGAAGTGCATTGCTATAGAGATACATGAGGTACTTGTATTCAAGATAATGGCTTCTAGGAATCTAGTATAGCAACATCTAAAACCTAACCTCGAAATCCCTGATAGTCTCATCCTCAGCTTGTCTTATGTATTTGAGTCCTTTAAGTAATATTTGGATATCTTCCAATTTCATACCCCAACTCATGAGAAAGGTTTCTTCTAACTGGTCCATAGATGTGATGCTGGAGGGTGGAAGATTATCATACCATATCCTAGCATTTCCATGCAGAGTGGTAGAGAAAAGTTTCATTACCAAGTCTTCAGCATCATCACTGATAGGGTGGAGTTGAAAGCAAACCCAAAAATTACTCATGTGATAGTCGGGTCTTTCCCCACCACTACCAGTGAATATAGGGAGCCATTTTTCGTACTTCGAGAGCATTTGTTGAGGGTATCACGGGATTTTACTCATGTCCAAAGGTGTTAAGTTTCCTGGTTCCCTTTGAGAATTCATAGTTGGTTTTTTCATCAGTGGAGTCACCAGATAATTTTCTTGAAATTATCAAAGAAATAAGGGAATCACCCTTAGTGTAGTTGTCGGGTAAGCTTTGTAAGATAAACATTCTTTGAGGAAAGGCTTACCGAAAAAGTGTCATCTTTTGAGGATAATTTACTCAGTGTTCCCCGGAAACGACGCCAAAATCTTATCTCAGAGTTTGTAGTTAGGATAATAAATGGATGAAGGGAGGTCAAACTAGGGTAATTGAACCAATCCCACCACTGTCACCTCAATCTGTTTAGGGAGGTAAGGCCTAGGGGAGATGTCCTTGGTGACCTGGGTTTTGAGAAGGCAAAAGGCTTATAAAGGGTAACTGTTAATATTCGCCCTCACAAGTCACCACCTGATCATAAAGTTTGTCTTAAGATCCAATGAAGATAAAAGATAACCGTAAGTAATAACTAAGAAGAATACCTACCTGAGGCAAAGCAACAAAAAAACTACATGTGCAAGCTTTCTTGTTGGTTAGTACTTCATATAATCAAATGAATTTTCTGATAAATAATAAATTGTGCAATAATATTGATGAAGTAAATCAAATTTTGTACAATAGCTATGATTACAATATCACTTCTCAATAAATTCTAAAAAAACTTGGCATTCAATATAAGAATACCAACACTTTATAAGCAATTCCTTAACCAATCATTCAATTTCTTTAAAAGTAGAACAAAAGTTTCACAAAAGCGTTTAAAGCACAAGAAGGTGACGACAACAATAGGGTTAGTAGGATTAATCTAGGCTAGGGTTAGTAAGATGATAGGGTTTGTTCAAAGTATTGGAAGTTTGTTTGTGATCAAGTTACTCAATGCAAGAGGTCTTAGACCAGTGCACCACTAGGAAAAATGGATTCAAAAGAGGACGCAAAGGCTAAAGGACTAAGTCATAAAGATGAAACTAAATACAAGAGAGTTAGATGTTGAGGTGTTGCTATAGCAAGGCCTCAACAATGAAACCCTAGGGGAGAGAGGCTCACTTTGGTGTATAAACCTAGGCCTCAGTGATCTCTCCTCCTTCTTTAGCCCAATGGAAACAAAAATGACTATCTTGAATAATGATTGATCTAAGACAAGAGAGTTTGTAAGTGACATGTTGCTAAAGCAAGGCTTCACTAGAAAAACCCTAGGGAAAAAAATCTCAGCAGGTGTAGAAACCCTAGGCCTTTAGTGTGTTTTTCTCCTTCTTAGCTCAACAAGGGAAAAATGTCTAGGCTAGAAGAAAAGAGTAGAGTGTTTCTATGGAAAGGCTATATCTTCTTCATGCAAATCAAATGGATTTAAAATCTTAGTGGGGACATGAGACAAGGACATCAACTAGTGCTTGTCACCTAGGGTTTGATTCAGCAAATTATAATAACATATTCAAGTAAATAGAACTAAAACCATTCAATTAAGAAGTGTTTGCATAAATTCACTTACATAAACCAAGAAACCATGTAGAAAAACCTTAGTTGTAAAACCTTCCACCAAGAGAAATGCCAAAAATGCCAATAAAAGTCTTCCTTCAATAAGTGTGCCTTAATATTTCAGCCAATAACCTTAAGAAGGGCACAAATTTCAGACCTCACTAATGAATGAGTGAAAGATGATGAAAAAATGAGAGTAAAAACCCTCAATTTATACAGTAGCAATGACCTTAATTAATTTTTAGGTCATCAAAAGGCCGACAATGCAAAAATACCAAAATAATATTGTTTTACATTAAAATGCTATAAACTAAACCCTAATCTAGAAAAAATTGAGATGTCATACCTTTTCTAGGGTGACGTTATCCCTTTCCAGGGAAAATGTAGCCTCCTAGAGGAAAATGTTAGCCCTCTTTGGGATTCTCCAACCTGCCACATGTGCCAAACTACCCTGTCTGTCTACCAAAACGTCTATGAAGAAAGGATGACATCATGAACCTCCTGGATGACGTCCTAGGCCTTCCAAGGCCAACGTTCTAGTGAAAGCGGCACAACCTACCTAGGTACAGGTCTGCTCAGCTGCCTTTAGTGAATTATTCTTCTCTTCCCTAGTACAAACGCTCTGTCCTGTATCTACCCCCTACTTGGATCTTATCATCCATCGGGTGGGCTCTTCAGCCCCATGGATGTCGAAACTAATCATTTCCCCATGTGTACCTATCCAATATGGTACATGTCCGTCGGGTATGATCCTGCACATCAACAACTACGCCCTCCATGGGATCATAAGTCACAGTGATCATAGAAATGTCAATCACATCTCATCATCAATATTATTAAGCATGTGCATAAAACCCCTATTACCCCAGTTAAGTGCTCAAAGACATTATACAAGTCTGCAATTCAAGTTTGGGGAAGGTGACAGGACATCCTATTGGGCTAGTGTCTACTAGAAGAGGGATGTTTCTGGAAAGGATTAAATCCAATTCATGTAAGTGGGTGAGGTGGATGGGGATGAATGGTCAGAAGGTGCGGTGATAGCAGGGATGGCTTGTCGGTGGGTGTCTTTGTGGAGGGTGAGTTGCACTTGTCATGGATGCAAATGTTTCTGAGCCCATTCATGCCTTTTATCTTCATTATTTTTCTTCCAAGATGCTAGTCAAAGGAAACTGCCCTGTCATGGTGACCAATGGTGGCAATGTTAACCACACAAATATCACAGAAATGAGAAGGTTGGATCGTGATGAGACCCCCTTTCTCTTGGCTATGCCACCAAGAGCCACTAACCCAACATGGTGACCAGATGTTGGTAATTTCATACGGCTAGATGCTCATGGAACTAATAGGTTGGCTCGTGATGAGACCCCTTATCCTCTAACTAGATCTTGTCTTATTTTTTTTTATCTTTTTATTTCTTTTTTCTTTCAAGAAGCTAGTTAAGGGACATTGCCCTGGCTTGGTGACCAATGGTGGCAATGTTAGCCAACAGCAGTTTCATGGAAATGAGAAGGTTGGCTCATGATGATACCCCCTTTCTCTTGTCCATGCAACCAAGAGCCACTACCCTAGCATGGTAACCAACTGCTAGTAGTGTCATACCATTAGGCACCCATGGACCTAATAGGCTAGCTCATGATGAGACCCCCTATCCCTCAACTAGGTATTGTTTTATTATTTTTTATGGGTTGTTGGCCCTTGACCAAGTTTTGAGGAACACTTTGTCATATTTGACCACTTTTGGGACTTCTACAGCCTGTCAAAGATGGAGCGTAAGGCGAAGCGGAGATCATGGAAGCTAGACCCCCTTTTTGGGTCCTTTTTGGGTTTTGGGGGTAATGTAAAGGGACCGGGATGTCGGCCCATGGGTTTACCCATGTTTAGGCCCATTTTTGTAATGTATAAGTAGAAGTCTAGGCTATGTAAGAAGGGACATTTTTTAGGACACTTGAGAAGTGGCTTAGTGTGAAGAGTTGATCTGTGTGATATACTTGCAGAGCTAAGTGCAAGTATTGTAAGTGTTGAGTGCACGGATTGTAAGAAGGTTTTATGATTAGAGATACTCAGGGAAGGAGGATCTAGCAAGCTGCACAGATCTCCTATCCTGTGCGGAGTAGGTTTTGAGGCTCTGTTCTTGTAACCGATTGGCCAACAATAATAGAGAAGAAGAGTTGGTGGACGTAGCCCCAGGGTGGGGGTGAACCACATAAATATATGTGTCATGCTTTGTGTTGTTACTTACATGTGTTTTCCCTCTCTTGCTAAGTGCTATGACATGTTTAGATAGATTTAATTATGCTTTGTGTTTATTAGATGTGTATAGATGATAGATTTTATGTGTATAAATTTGTTAAGTGCTTGGTCTACTAGATTCGATCTATTGTATGCTTCTAAGTGCTGAATCATATTAGATCTAAGTATATACTGCAATGATCTGTGTTATCTGTGGAGTGAGATAAGGTTAATTCTAGGTGAACTATTGATGTTAAGTTCTTTGTTAAGTGTGTAATCATAGATATAGATCCTAGCTAAGGTTTCAGACACCTAAGTCCTGCAGTCACCCCTGACTCTACCTCAGGTGAGACTACATCTTCTTCACAGGTGTTGCCAAAAGGGTCGGTAGTTAGGGTTTTGTTGGTGCGTTGTTGTAGCGTTGAACCTTGGGTCTTCCCCTATGCCAAAAAATGGTTATGTTGTCAGGACCTAAAACTTTGATTGTTGGGAACTAAGGAAGAAGAATCTTTGTGCAAAGATTCATCATGAACTTTTGATAACTCTRTGCATAGATTTGTCACTCTAATGTGCAGTACTCTACTTGACCTACGAAKCTTTGTGATGAAGAAAAGAAGCCAGATCTAAAGAAAAGAGGTAAGATMTGTAAGCTTTGTGCTCTGATAAAGGTAATAATAGTGAAAGGTTTTAGATCTAGAAGMTTTCTGCTCAATAARTTGAAATTTTTGTTTCTGAAGCATGGATTTAGGTATGCTTGATAGATTTTGTCCTAGCTTGAAAACTAGGGCATTGTTAGATGAAAGAATGTTTGATATGAATAGATCTRATAAGAATAATGAAAGATATGTTATACCTATGCATACAAAGAATGTTTGGACTAASGAGTGGATGCAGGATCCTAGAAAGAAATTTTTGCAGGCTAGCCATTATGATCCTAGCGYGCARTACAAGAAAAGTTAGGGATMATTAAAGAGAAAGATAGGATTAACTCTTTGTTAAAATTGCAGAAGACCAGGACAACTTGCTAAGGAATGCCCTGGGGAGAAAACCTAGTTGCCTCTRTTGTAAGGCTATGGACCATGAAGTATTGGATTGCCCTATAATGATTKCTAGACTTGAAAAGATGAATATGGAGCAAGAAAACCCTGAAGGAGATCAAGAGWMTAAGATTATAGAAGAACCCTAGAAAGAATTAGAGATTATGTTACTGAAAATGAAAGAAATCCTGAATGAACATAAATATGTCAGTTTGTCAGAGATCTTCAAAGAAAAGGAGAAAATCGAAGTAAGAATAGGAGACTTCGACATTGACTGTGATCTGGATGAGAAACACAAATGAAAATTATGACAGGAAGCACTTGGGAAACCCTAGGAAGGCCTGCTATGGTTCCTTCACTAGGAAAAATAGGGTTGTTTAAAGGAAAAATGGTAACCCTATGTGGCAGGATTACCCAGATAAGTATGAGTACCCATGGAGCTTTGACAGAGGAAAAAATTGAAGTTATTAAATTTATTGAGGATCGTGCCCCATTTCCAGCTTTGTTAGGCAAGATATGGATTGAAAAAGACTAGATCCGAAGAAAATAAGAAAAGGAAGCCCTAGAACAAAAGAAGCAATAACTCATGGAATTTATGACTAGAAGGATCACCTACTTGATGGAAGAACAAGAGAACAAATCTAAGCTATTGGACACGAGGGACTTGGAAGTCAAAGCTATAAGAGCATTAGAGGAACCACTGAAGACTAAAATACCTAATCCATATGTTGAAGGAGTATTACCCTCAGATCTGAAGAATGAATCTCAGTAGTGCGAAGTGACTATGTCGAGAGAAGATAGGAATCAGAACGAGAAAAGACCGACCGAGTTGAAGACTACCGGGAAGAAGGCTAGAAAATTAAGTAAGAAAAAGGTGAAGATTGAAAAGTTACAAGAGATCCCAAGTGGAAGACTGTAGAAGGAAAAATCACAGGAATTGAACTTCGTCGAGATATCATAATAGCGACATATGGCACTTTGTAGTGGTGAAGCAATCTAGCCGTTGGACCAATATACCCATTTGACTTCCGCCTCGAACAGATAGAAAAGCATTAAAGGATCACTGCCAGGTCATTGGACTTCACCATAATGGACAAATATACAATAATGGAAGCTTCATACCCATTGCAAGAAGATCGTTGATGAATTTCCTATTTAGCTCGTCGCGTCGTGCTCGAATAACACTTTTTCCAACAGAAAATTTGAAGCCCCCAGAACTAGTGATTGTATACAGTGATCATTGCAAGCATATTGTTCATCCTAGTGCAGTATCTAAGATCATTATGCCTTGATTATCTTTTTTGAGTGCGTATGTCCGACGAGCTCACCACAGTTGAGGAATCTGTCACAGAGGTCCTTCTTGATTTAATGAATTATAGAGTCATGTCAGAAAGAGGAATGTCCACCGGAGTCCAAGCATCATTAATGAGAGGAGTGTAAGCCTTCTCGTCGACTGATCGAGCAGGAACATCTCGAGCCGGCGAGTAAAGGATAACTAAGCATAAAGACGACATAGCCAATGTGAAGTTAGTGCCATCCATCCTACCAGCTTACATACCCCCTCTGAGAAGTGCGATTAATAGGGAAAATGTCCCTAGAGACTTTGAATACACCCTAGTCACTTTATATCTACTGAAAGGAGTATGCACCTACTGTGCAAATCAAGACAAGGTTACATCGTTGAAGTTTTGCGACTTCAACCTGGGGGACCATAAGGTTTACAACATGCTCACCCCATATAAGTACTTGAGAAGAACTAAGAGAAAGAATTTGAAGATCGTCCCTCGACAATGGATGATGAACCTCGTGCAGTCTACTTTGCTCAACATTATGAAAATACCACACTTCGCCAGACACCAGGAGGTGAATGCTTGTGTAAAATTGTTGCTAGAAAGTTATCAAAGAGGATACCTATGGTTAAACCATCACATAATTTTTTATCTGACACTGATCAATAGGATCACCGGGCTTGGCATGTAGGGCCCTGATCCCTAGGATTACTACCCTGGAAAGATCGTGGATCGTGCTCTTTCACAGAAGATTAAAGAAGCTTATGGAAATGTCGAGAAGGGTGCATGAGGCTACAAGGTAGCCTATATTGAAAGTAGTGCAGTGTGCCTCGCATGTAAACTAATCGCAGAAAAGATGGTACGCAAGAATCGACCTACACAAGTATCAGGATTTGTAGTTGACCTCATAGGAAAATGCGCAAAGGCACTACAGATGAACTGGGTGAAGTACTTGGTAAACCAGCTAGAGATTGACTATAGAGAAGCCCAGGATCAGGGGCATGAATTCCATTTTATATGGCTTCTAATACTGATCTCTTTTGTTTCATGGTAGCTACCGGAAGGTGCAACCTTCCCGGACCTCGACCCCTTTGAGCCACTAGTTGTGAAGTTTAGTACATTGTGGTACTTGACTGACATAAACAAGCAATGGCAATCAAATGTCATTTTCCACATGTATTATAACCAATTGAAAGAATCCATAGGGGGTGAACCTTTCATAACCCCTAACAATTTACAAAGGTTCTGACCTATGATAAAGTTCAGCATGGACCACCACTTTATATACCTAACTCACGCCAATGAGCACCAGGAACAAATTCAATCCTATTATAAGCTGACAAAAGAAGACCTAGAAGAGATCACCAAGGAATGTTTGGTAGACCTCCTTGTTGCAACAGATCCAGCAGACATTTCAGACATCAGCAGCCCAAAAGCTGCATAGGACACACCTGGGTCCAGTAAGACAAAGAAGACAAAGAAGCATGAAGAAGTTCAGGATGTAGCTAGCAGATCTGTAAGGACGGATTCCATCACACCAAATCAAGGAGGTAATGACGAAGACCTATAGGAAGTCGAACAGAGACTGGAAGACAAAGTCAAAGTTATAAATAAGAGAAAAGGGTCACCTCTGAAGTCTCCCTCCCGGAAGAAATCAAAAGCAACCGTAACTAAGATGCAGACCACGCTCACTCCGGATGACTTCAGCTTCCTCCTCACAACTATGAATGAAACCATAGAATAGATAACAGAAAACAAGGAAGTAAAGCAGGAGAAGATATATAAAAATATTGAAATTGGGCTCCAAGAAGTGCAGCAGGCACTCCAGTCTAGCCGTGCAATATCTACTATTCCTTTGCCAGAAGGAACAACAGAAATGGGAGAAGAATCAGTTCAACTCCATACAATTTTTGATACAGTTGAAGTACACCTTCGACACGCACAGGAAGAAAAAGTATAGGTTACTCGGGCCTTAAATAAAGTACAAGAGGAAATCATAGAAAAATGTTGAGCCACACAACAAGAGAAGGATGCTCTCCAAGCAAAATTTAAAAAAGATAGAGCGAAGATCCAAAAGGAGAAAGAGAAACTGCTCGCGAAGCAGATCAGGATGGAAGAAGCAGTTAACCGAGCATTATTCTCCGTCACTGGCTTAGAACAAAAGAGAGAAGAACCCTTCGAACGTCAAGTGATGAAGCTTGCTCAGGTTATTCAACAGCTTCAGCAAAGGATCATGGAATTAGAGCTTCAAACTATACCAAGTACCCCACAAGAAGTGTGTGACCAATGAGAATTGAATGCTCAGAGAACAGACGAGAGGATTAAAACACTTGTTGTAGAATGCAAATAGTTAAGTAGCAGAAATGCTCAGATATATGAACAACTATCTGAAGACCCAGAGTTGAATAAATTGGAGTCCCAACTCTAGGAAGAAAAGCAGCACACAGATATAGTACAGGCACAACTCAAGCTCCTGTCACCCATTGAGAGGATGAAGAGATCCCAAGAACAACGCACTGCCCAAGAACTCATTCTTACCCTGCATAACAGAGTGATGGAAGTCACCTAGAAACTCCAGCCGAGCCAGGAGGCAACCTATCTACTGTTTGAAGAAATTGAAGGCCAAGGAATAGTACTTGAACACGTAGTTATTACAGTTGAGCAACAATTGGAAGGACCTATCAACAAAGTGGTTATTCAGGGATTCGTTGAGCAAGAAGAAGTAGCACAGAGACAAGTCGAAGCAACTCGAGCCAAGATCGAGACCTTTGAGGCAAAGTTACCCAAACCTAAGTGACTCGGGACAAGTCACGGGTGAGTGTTGGGGGCCTGTTGTCCCTTGACCAAGTTTTGAGGAACACTTGGTCATATTTGACTATTTTTGGGACTTCGACAGCTTGTCAAAGATGGAGCGCAAGGAGAAGCGGAGATCGTGGAAGCTAGAGCCCCTTTTTGGGTCCTTTTTGGGTTTTTCAAGATAATGTAACGAGATCGGGATGTCGGCCCATGGGTTTACCCATGTTTAGGCCCCTTTTTGTAATGTATAAGTAGAAGTCTAGGCTATGTAAGAAGGGACCTTTTTGAGGAAACTTGAGAAGTGGCTTAGTGCTAAGAGTTGATCTGTGTGATATACTTGCGGAGTGAAGTGCAAGTATTGTAAGTTCTGAGTGCATGGATTGTAAGAAGGTTTTATGCTTAGAGATACTCAGGGAAGTAGGATCTAGCGAGCTGCGTAGATCTATTTTCCTACGCAGAGTAGGTTTTGAGGCTCTGTGCTTGTAACCAACTGGCTAGAAATAATAGATAAGAAGAGTTGGTGGACGTAGCCCCGGGGTGGGGGTGAACCACGTAAATCTGTGTGTCATTCTTTGTGTTGTTACTTACATGTGTTATCCCTCTCTTGCTAAGTGATATGACATGTTTAGATATATTTACTTATGCTTTGTTCTTATTAGATGTGTATAGATGATAGATTTGATGTGTATGAAGTTGCTAAGTGCTTGGTCTACTAGATCCGGTCTGTTGTATGCTGCTAAGTGTTGAATCATCTTAGATATAAGTATATACTGCAATGCTCTGTGTTATATGTGGAGTGAGATAAGGGTTAATTCTAGGTGAACTATTGATGCTAAATGATTTTTTAAGTGTGTAATCATAGATCTGGATCTCAGCTAAGGTTGCAGACACCTGAGTCCTGCAATCACCCCTGCCTCTACCTTGGGTGAGACTTCATCTTCTTTGTAGGTGTTGGCAAGAGGGATGGTAGTTAGGGTTTTTTTGGTGCGTTGTTGTAGTGTTGAACCCCGGGTCTTCCCCTATGCCAACATGGGTCCCTATGTTTCTTGTTGAGAATATTTTTATTGCTTTCTCGGGGATCCCTGGGCGAAGAATATTGACATTTTATTCTCAGGCTTTTATTGTCAGCTTCTTTTACCCCCCAGGCCTTTTATCTCATTCTTTCCACCAGGTAAGGTACAACCCCTAAATTATTGTCCAACCCTATGTCCAAACTAGTGTAATGGGATGGATGAGTGGGAAGTAAGATGAAAAAGTGGTAACTATGACATGAGCATACGATGACTCTTCAAAAATCCCCCAAGTGGCAATTCAAAACCTATGGGCACAAGCTTACTAGGGCATCCTTTTATTACCCCCAAACATGGTCAAGTGGATAAGTATAAGATCCAAGCACCCGTTAGAAACAAAAAGAATTAAATGCACATAGTCAAAGGTTTTGAGGATCATAGTGACACATACCATGATACTTGGACTCATTACCTCATGGAGCAAGATCCATCTCTGCTACAGGACTAAGTCGAGGTGATGGATGTTGTTGTTGCTAACAAGGTGGAGGTGTTGAAAGGAAGAAAAGATGGGCCCTCCAGGGCCATTCTCAAGTCGATATAGCTCTCGGTACTCCATGTCTAGGACCTATGGGCCTCGAGACATAATCTCCTTAGTTATCCCTAAAAGTGGGGGATAACATTTACTACACTAGAATGACTTGGGTTTTCTTCCTTAAGAAAAAGTTGTAAGATTTCAAATGTTTTAGGGTATTCAAGGAACTAGTTGAAAATGAAATTGTTTTGAAAACAAAATGCTTGAGATCATATAATGGAGGTGAGTTTACTTCAAATGAATTTAGGGATTTGTGTGAAGAAAAAGGAATAAAAAGACAATTCTTAACAGCTAGAACACCTCATCAAAATGGAATTGTTGAAAGGAAAAACAAAATTGTATAAGAAATGAGCATAACCATGTTGAATGAATCCAAGCTAAGTGATATCTTTTGGGGACAAGAAATGCATACAACCATTCATATCCTGAACAAAGGATTGATCAAATGTAATAGTGATGAAAATCCATATGAGTTATGGAAAGGAAGATTGACCAATGTCAAGCACTTTAGAGTGTTTGGAAGCAAGTGTTACATAAAAATGAAAGACGAGAATATTGGAAAATTTGACTCTTGGGTTGACAAAGGCATATTTTTTGGGTACTCATGCAAAATAAAATCATATAAGTGCTACAATATCGGACTCAATAAGATAGTGGAAAGAATCAATGTAAAATTTGATGAAAATGAATTTTTGAAGACCATGGAGGAAAGAAAAAATTCAAACATCTTTGAAGGACGGGAAAATGAAGAAATAAAGCAAGAAGAGGAGGAGGAGGAAGAAGAAGAAGAAGAAGAAGAGAAGTAGCCAAAAGAAAAACAAGAAGAAAAAAATCAACAAGATTTTCAGGAACCTTCTAAGACACCTAACCATCGGGTTCATAAGAAACATCCATCAGAACAAATCATTGGAGATATAAGTGTCGGAGTAGAAACTAGAAGAAGAAGGAAAGCACAGACACCTGAAGAAGGAATTTTTTCATTACTTTACACAATTGAACCAAGTATCTTTGAGGAAGCTAGAAATGATGAAAATTGGATCAAGGCTATGGAAGAAGAACTAAATCAAATAGAGAAGAAAGAGACATGGGAACTAGTTCCAAGACCAAAGGAAAAAAATGTGATTGGGACAATGGGTCTTTAGAAAGAAGATAAATGAATATGGACAAGTAACCAAAAACAAAACAAGAATAGTGTGTAAATTATATGCTCAAGTTGAAGGAATATATTTTGAAGAAACCTTTTCTCCCGGGGCCAAAATGGAAGTAATCAGAATGTTCTTGGCTTATACATGCTCCAAAAGGATCAAAGTGTATCAAATGGACGTAAAATCATCTGTTCTAAATGAATAATTAGAAGAAGAAGTCTACATATAACAACTAGAATGGTTTCTACTATATAAAAAAGAAGACTATGTTTGCAGATTGAAGAAATATCTATATGGACTTAAGAAATCTCCAAGAGCTTGGTACTCAAGATTGGAAAACTACTTACAACAACAAGGATTTAGAATGGGAAATGCAGATAATAACCTCTACATAAAAGTGGATCAAGGAAGTATGATTATCATTGAAGTGTACATTGATAACATCATCTTTGGAAGTGAAGATCATAGATTGAGTTAGAATTTTTCCAAGGATATGCATAATGAATTTGAAATGTCCCTACTTGGGGAGTTGATTTTATTCTTGGGACTCCATATATCTCATCCAGATGAAATAATTTTCATTTCCCAAACCAATTACATCAAGGAAGTGTTAAATATGTTCAAAATGGAAGAATGTAAACCTGTGAGTACTCCTATGGTTACCAATTGCAAGTTCAGAAAATATGATGAATCTAAAGAAGTAGATCAAAGACTCTACAAATCAATGATTGGTAGTCTACTCTATGTGACAACTTTCAAGACCATATGTAATGCAATCAGTTGGACAGATCACAAGTTTTCAAGCAACACTAGAGGAAACTCATGTTCTAGCAGTGAAAATGATCTTTGTATATGTTAAAGGAACAACAGATTTTGGGCTATGGTATCCGAAAGGAAATGAGTTAACTATGGTCGCTTACATGAGTGCATATTGGGCAGGAAGTATTTATGATAGAAGAATTACAAGTGCAATAAATTTCTACTTAGGTGACTTCTTAGTGTCCTAGTTGAGCAAGAAGTAATCTTCAATATCATTATTCACAATAGAAGCCAAATATATAAAAACAAAAACATGGTGTACTCAGATTATTTGGATGAAGAAAACCCTGCAAGATATACAAGTGATATATGATGAGCCTATCCCGATACTCTGTGACAACACGAGTGATACAAGCATCTCCAAGAATCCAGTGATGAACTCCAAGAACAAACATATTCCTATTAAGTTCCACTTTATGGAGGAACAAGTCACATAAATTAATATCAATTTTGAGTACATTGGGACAAAAGAAAAGATTGCATACGTATTCACAAAGCCTCTTCCTAGGGAGACCTTTGAGTATATTCGACAAAAACTGGTAGTGATTTTTGCTCCAAACTGATTTCCACAATATTTTGCAAGAACAAAAAGGGGAATACTATCAGGAGGAGTTACCCTTTTCCATTGATTTCAAAGGGGGAGCGAAAAACAATAAAAATGGTAGCATGAAGATAGGGGGAGTCAACATGAATACAAGAGGATATTACACTCATTAGGATCAGAGCACAAATACATGGGGAGCATGATTTTTTTACTAAGTTTCCATTAATTCCAAAGGGGGATATTGTTGAAATATTGGTTGTCATTGATGTCAGCCTTAGAAGAATCCCTAAAGAAAATCCCAGAAGCCCCTAAAAGTGATGATGGTGTGTCCACTTGAAGAAGCATTGAAGAGCCTTGAAATAAGTGTATACAACTTCAAAGTGGTCCCCTTATGGCATATCTTTTAAGCATGACCCTCACAGGATGAGATAATATGTAGTTGTTTCCACATTCCCACTTTGATTTTTACACAAATGGATCCTTGAAGGAGGCTTAAAGAATCTCTAAAACCAAGTCAAGAAGCCCCTAAATATAATTTAAGAAGCCCCTAAATCCAAGAGAAGAATCCTCTAAATTAAAGTAAAGAAGTCCCTAAGGTCGACCATTCTTAAGGAAGAGGTGCAACTCAAACGTTCTAACCCTTGGTCACACCCCCTCATGTGGAGAAGACTCATATAAATAAGAGGAGCCTCATTTGAAATTTGGAACACACCAATTCAAACTAGCCAAGGAAGAGGAGTGAATTTCATCCTAGAGGAGAAAATTTTCAAGGGAAGATGAAGTGAAGAAGGGAGAAATTATAAGGGAAGATGAAGACTTGTCTTGATTTGTTCTAGGGTTTTCTTTGAAGTTCATCTTGGAATTTTTTAGATTTTTTTTTTCTAGAATGATTCAGATAATGAAACTTGGAGGTGTTTTATAAGATATAGTGAAGAATCTTGGGTACGCATTTAAGGTCTTGACTCATTACAAGTTTGGAGTTATAATCAATGGAATTCATAGATGATTTTAGGGGATAAATTTATCCAATGGGATAATTTTCCATGGTTTTCCCCAAAACAATATTCTCTAATTTCCTTTTTTCCTAAAAACAATTTGCCCAAATTCCATCGAATGAAATTATTTTACCTTAAAAATCACTAAACTTTTATAGAAACTATACAAAATCATTAGAAATTTGAATATTTTTACAAAAATATCACCAAACATTTCACATTTTTCATATTAAGGACTAGTAAGATTATCCCAAGTTTCTACATTTTAATATAAATTTCCATCCTTAAAATTATCCCTAGTGGAAGTTGGGGTTTTTAAAACTAGGGTTTTTAAAACTAGGGTTTTCTTCTTCAAAACGAGTCATCTTTCCATTTTTTGCTATAACATTTTTTGGGGGATGAGTCAAGGAGAAAAAATTGGAGGAATTTCAGACCCAATATTGAATAATGTTGGGTACAAGTTTCATATCTTGAATCATTATAGGTACAAAGTTATACTTGTTGGAAGTTAGGGCTTGTGACTAATCCAGAAACTAGTCCCAAACATGTGTTTGAGATAAAAAGGTTATATATTAAGCTTGGTAGGGCCTTTGAATTAAACTTGTTGCATTAGAGGGAGAAAATATCATAATATCTGAGGTCCAAGTTTCAAAATTAGAAACAAAAAATTGATCTCATGGAAAATCTTACAAGTTTGCATATTTGAGGTACAGTTCTGAGCAGTTTTGTATCCAGATTTAAGAAGTGATTTTGGGATTGTATTTAAAGGTTGATTTGGTACCGTATAAAAATTTAAAATATTCCAATGGGATTGGTGTCTCCTTTCAGTAGGTTCTAGAAAACTCAAGGAGTGGGTGCTTCCATTATGTTGGTGCTTGTAAAATATTGAAACAACTTAAGAAATGTTTTTTGTGGTTTTCTCCCAGTTGGTTTTCCACGAAAAAACCTATGTGCAATGTGTATGAGTTTATGTGATGATGAATGACATGATTAATGGCTAACTTTTATGTAGTGATTGAAGGTTAAAATTGTTGAAATAACTCTATATTGATTCACCCCCCTTCTCAATATTCTTGAATATTCTAGCATACACTTGGTATAGAATAAAGTCTACTTGTCTAGTGGTTCTTCCTTGGATTTGCATATGGAGCTTGTAGAAAAATGAACTTGGTAGAAGCATGAGATGAGGGAAAAATGATTCCATAAATTTACTGGCATGGGTTACTTACCCAATGTGCCAACATTGATAGAAGATGATATTTCCCTTCTCCAGCATTCTAGTTGCTCCTATGAAAATATCCCATGTGAGTAAGAAAATTGATTCATATATGCAACTTCTTAATTCGACATACAAATATGAGTGGAACATAAAATTTAAAGTGTGATTAAGAAGAGGTGGAAATTGAGGAATAAGGGATGGTTTGAATTTTTTAGGTTATGTGGATAGTAGAGGGAACTCAGAAAGGCTAAGGTTTCTATGTGTTGGAATTTTAAATTTTCTAGTTACACAATTACAATTACTTAATCCAATAGAAACTGTAGTAGGATCATTGAAAGATAAATAATCACAAATACAATAGAACACAAATATTATCTTGGGAAACCCTCGTGGGGGAGAAAACCGAGCAACCAAAATCCTCATTATAGATTCCTTCAACCAATACAATGATGTGCTATAGCTCTCCACAAAATACCAAGACCAAAGCACCAAAAGAATCAGTCTCCAAGACTTGTGCCCTGGACCTTCTTATGCGCTCAAATATGCACAAGAGAAGTGTATGAGTGTGTGTCCAAATGAGAGGAACATATTCTCTATTTATACACAACAATGTCTCATGAAGAGACATGACTCTTGACCTGACTAACCCATAATAAGTAAGATACCAATAATATAATAATTTATGTTGAGAGGACTTGTACAATATAATTATAATAACCTTTAAAGGTTTCACTAAAACAAATATATAAGAATATATTTCGTAGTTACACCAAAAATATTAACACTCACTCTTAACTAGGAAGGTATTATTTCTAGACATAGACTCCAAGTCTAATACCACATGAGATCACATCCATTGACTGTTGAACATGAGAATCTATACATCCTCAGATATCCATAGTGCAACATGACTTCACCCCATGCAACCAAGGTATGTGGATAGCTCTCAATAGCTACAAAATGTCCCTAGGACATCCACTCCCTATGATGCATCAATACCTGATAATGTGCACTCATGTCTCAGTGCCAACCCTTTTTCATGTTGGATGATACCCACCAGACTTAGTGCCAACCCTTTTTCATGTTGGATGATATTTTTCCATACTGAGTGCCAACCCTTTTTCATGTTGGATGAGTTCCACCTGTCACTCCCTATGAAGATGGACCACACCAAGCTTGTCCCTAAAGTACTCGAACTTCATCCTTGACAGTGGATTGATGAACACATCTACAACATGATCCTTGGTAGCCATGAACTAGAGCCTCACTACTCCCCTCTATACCATATCCCTGATATAGTAGTATTTGATCTCAATATGCTTCAACCTGTCATGAAACATCGGGTTCTTTGACACCTTCATGCAACTCTGGTTGTCACACCAAATGCAGGTCACCTCCAATGAGAGACCAAGTAACCCAGACAACATCTTTCGAAGCCATACTTCTTCTCTACTCATTTCACATGTTGCAACATACTCAGCTTCAGCCGTACCGAGTGCCACACATGATTTCTTTCTACTGCTCCACGAGACCATATTGGAGCTAAGACTGAAACAATATACAGAACTTATCTTCCGGTTAGGAATACTTCTGACCCAATCTAAATCTGAGTATCCATACAATCCAAACTCATGATTAGATCTATACCAGAGACCATGATCGAGAGTAACCTTAAGATACCTCAACACATGTTTTGTTGCAACCAAGTGAACATGTCTGGGATGCTCCAAATGTTGACTCAGGGTGTTCACAAAAAAACATATATCTGGTCTTGTGTTCGTCAAATACATCAATGGGCCCAATATCTACCTGTATAAGGTAGAATCCATAATCTTTGAAGTTGTATCCTGCAACAACTTAATATTTGATATCATCGAGGTAAGCATGGTCTTATAGTCCAACATCTCGAACCTCTTCAAGATTTCCACATCATACTTTCCTTGATTTAGGAAAATCCCATATGATCTCTGCCAAACTTCTAGTCCCAAGAAGTAGTGCATCATTCCTAAATCTTTCATCTCGAATTCTACAACCAATTTTCTCTTACATTTAGTGATGAGATTTCCCGCACCTATTAGAAACATGTCATCTACCTACAAAAGTAGAATCATCGGTTCACCATCCTCAACCATAAAGTAAAGTTTATGATCTACACTACTCTTGGTAAAACTCAAGCTCATCAAAAAATTGTCAATCCTACCATACCATGCTCTGGGTGCCTGCTTCAATCCATATAAAGCTTTCTTTAATCTACACACATGAGTCTCCCTTTCACGTGTCTCGAATCCAAGTAGTTGCTACACATAAACTTCCTCTTTTATTTCATCATTCAAGAAGGCTGTCTTTACATCCATCCGATGCACCTTTCATTTCATCATAGCAGCCAATGAAATTATAGTCTTGATCGAGGTATATCTTTCTACGGGAGAAAATTTTTCTTCATAGTCAATACCTTCCTTCTGAGAGAAACCTCATGCCACAAATCTTTCCTTATATTTTTCAATACTGCCATTAGCTGTGTGTTTCGTCTTGTATATCCATTTCAAACTCACCACATATTTTTCCTTTGATTTGGGAACCACATCCTAGACATCATTATGCATAATGGAATGGTATTCCTCTGCCATGGAATCTTTCCATAATTGATTTTATGTAGCCTCTTCATAACTAGAAGTTTTTGCATCCATTATGTCACAATGACATGCCATGTAGCTCGAATACGGCTTCGGCTTCTAACTTTCCCTGAAATATTTCTCTAGGGCACCAATTCTTTATGCATCTCTAATCATCTTTTGTGCCTAACCTGGTCTTCTCTTGCGAGAAGGTATCTCAGATGGTTTATGAGGTTTTACCATGTCATGATCCTGTAGAATGAATTCCTCTGGTTCAACTGCGTCTAGAACTTTAGGAACTTAATTCTCTTCTTCATGTGCCTTTTCTGCACTGATCTGTTTAGATTTACTGAAAGCTTCATTCTCATCGAAGGTTACATATCAGCTGATATCCACTCTATGGTGACCGAGAATGTATATCTTGTAATCCTTCGATGTGTCATTGTAACCAAAAAATATTCCCTTCCATCCGGAAGGGTCCAACTTTGTCCTCTTTTCCTTGGGACGTGAACAAATACAGGGCAGCCAAATATTCTGAAATGGCTGACTTCTAGCTTCTCTCTTGAAAACATTTCCTCGGGTTTCTTGTTTCTAGGCACCTTGTGGGGACTTTTATTATGCACATACACTGTCGTTTTTTCTAGTTCTACCCACAGATGCACATGAATATCTGATCACGGATCATGGCCTTTACTGCTTCCATGATTGTCTGGTTCTTCCTCTCAACTATTCCATTATGTTGAGGGTTATAGGGAATAGAAAGATCCCTCTTAATCCAAACTTCCTTGAAATACTCCTTGAATTCTTTTGAGGTGAATTCACCTCCATTGTCTGATCGCAAGGTCTTTATCTTTCTCTTTGTCAAGTTTTCTACCAGAGACTTGAACTCTTTGAATTTGCCAAAACATTCACTCTTTGATTTTAACAAATACATTCAAGTTTTACGTGAGTAATCATCAATGAAAGATACATATTATACATACCCACTTAGTGAAGATTCTGACATCAGTCCACATACGTCTAAATGCACGATGTCCAAAAATCCTTTGGCTCTACTATCACTATTGGGAAAGGAGCACTTCATGTTCTTGCCTTCTGCACATCCTTTGCACACACCATCTGGTTTTGTTTGGATTTTTGGAAGACCTGTCATCATTTTTCTCACAACCAAAAGAGATTTGTAGTGTAGGTGAGAAAATATCCTATGCCATAGTTCACTAGAATTCACAATATCATGAGCCATTGCAGAGTTTGAATGTCCTTTTAATTTGTAGAGTCCTCCTTCTTCAACTCCAATCACTACTACATCATCAAGGGTCTTCCCTCTAGGCCACATAAGAACTTGACCGTCAATAAATTCTACTCTAAATCATTTCTTGTCCAATGCTGAAATTGAAAGAAGATTCTTTTTTAAACCTTGAACATAGAGAACTTCCTTTATCTTCATTGGCTTGCCTGAGTTTAACTTGTAGGAAGATTCTCCAACACCTTTGATTGGATATTGATAGTCATCACCCAATTTGACCTTGTGAGGTGAATATTTATGAATAAATTTAGATAATGAGTCTTCATAGCCTGTCATGTGCTTGGAAGCACCACTATCTATCAACCAAGTGTCACTTCCATGAGTAACAGTACCTGTGAGGGCTAAGATAAGAACATAATCCTCATCACTTAATTCATCTTGCTTTGCAACCTTCTTGGGAGGCTCATCATATTTAGTTGTGTGAGCTTGATGCCTCTTACTTCCTTTCTTATTCTCAATTTCCATAATGAGGGGGAAATCCCTAACAAAGTGTCCCAATTCTTGTCTACAATAACATATGATATTTGATTTGTCTCTTTGACCCATCTTAAAATTCTTAGGTAAAGAATGCTCATTATTGCTATTTCCTTTCCTGGTGTGGGAGGCTAGGGTTTGATCTTCATTTTCCATGTTTTCTTCTCTTGCAGTTGTCCTAGCTTCTTCCTTGTTACAATATTCCCAACACCTATTGAACTTGGGAAGCTTCTTTCTTGAACAAATTCCTTGGATGAATGCATTCCATGACCTTGGGAGGCCATTCAAGGAAGCCATCACCATCTCTTCTCCTTCTACTGAGTCACCAATGGCTTCTATCTGCTCCTTGATTTGATTCACTCTTGAGAAGTAGGAGTGAATGGTTTCTGAGTTTTGCATTTTCAGATTCTTCAACTGAGATCTCATAGTCATTCTTTGATTTATATTGCTTCCCTCAAACAAACGAGTTAAGGTGTTTATCATTTGCTTTGGAGAAAATATTGATGATATATGATGGATAAGGTGGTCCTTAATGGAGTCTGCAATAATCCTTTTTGATCTCACCATGTACTTCTTATATTTTTCCTTAACTTCATCTCCTTGAAGTTCTTGAACCTCTTCTATAATGAACTTATCCCGTTCATGTTCTTCAAGAAGGAGGGTACTCTGTACTTCCACGCCATGAAGTTATCAACTCCATCTATCTTCTCATCGATGTTTGTTCTGGTAGTCATCTTTCCTTCTAATGGTCTTGGTTTGTTCGACAATTGTCTCTAGACTAAAAATGGCTCCCTTTTAGGATTCTAGATTTGTAATTGGCTTCTATTCAGGCCTGCTCTGATACCATGTTGGAATTTTGAATTTTCTAGTTACACAATTACAATGACTTAATCCGATAACAACTATAGTAGGATCACTAAAAGATATACAATCACATATACAATAGAACACAAAGATTATCCTGGGAAACCCTCATGGGAGAGAAAACCCAACAACCAAAATCCTCAATATAGATTCCTTCAACTAGTACAATGATGTGTTATATCTCTCCAAGAAATACCAATACCAAAACACCAAAAGAACCAATCTCCAAGACTTGTGCCCTGGACCTTCTTATGCGCTCCAAGATGCACAAGAGAAGTGTGTGAGTGTGTGTCCAAATGAGAGGAATCTATCCTCTATTTATACACAACAGTGTCTCATGAAGAGACATGAGTCTTGACCTAACTAACCCATAATAAGTAAAATACCAATAATATAATAATTTATGTTGAGTGGACTTGTACAATATAATTATAATAACCTTTTAAAGGTTTGACTAAAACAAATAT
>JZKD02S2115531.1:17349-46998 GCA_000966675.3 Picea glauca | reverse complement strand
GAGAGGTGTGCACCTTTTCCAAGTAGATGTACTTGCTAAAATTTCCAAACTCACATGAAGGATATATTTCCACAATGGGGATTTTACTTTTACTTATACTAACCTAACCCTGTCAACTAAAGTGCCTATTGGCTCAATAGGGTCGACCTCTCTAAGTGACATTATAATTATAATAATAATAATTATTATTATAATTAATATTAACCAAATTAATTATCTTTTACATTTATTATTAATCACATTAAGGTGGGGCCGACATGTACCCTTTTCATAACAATTAGGGTTACAGGCAAGTCTGACTCTTGAACAATATATAGCAAAGGATATGATACACCCACTAGTGCTCATCCACTAGAGGCACATCCATAGGGATGTCATATCTCTGGTTCATTGCATTACATAGAAGAACCAGATCTTCACATGTTCACCTGTGCTCGTCCACATGCATGTCCACTCTACAGATCTTTATTCCCACTGCCTCACACAGGAGAATCATCTAGAGTCTTCTTGTCAACTCTGCTGCTCAAAGGAGGCTAATACATCATCTTCATTTCTATTCACATGATGATGCACCCCTCACTTTGGGATTTCACACGTTCACCTTGTGCTCAGCCACAAGCACGTCTAACTCAACAGATCACCTTTCCCATTAGATAATCATCTGGAGTTCTTCTCAACTCTCTGAAAAGAGGAGGTCATCTCTAAGCTCCTAGATTTGTCTCAGGAAGGAACAATGAACCCTTCTTAGGGGCTTTCTCTCAGGTTTGTAAGCTGAGAGAAAGACTCACATAGCTACAATGATCCACATCTCACAGGTTTGTAAGATGGAGAATGTCTCACATAGTTGCATTCATCAATACTCCCTCTTATCTAGGGAGGCATTCTTTATCATGCCAAGTCTCACACGGATGTATTTTGAATTTTGTCTTGGCTGGAGTTATCGACACTCCCTCTCAACTAGGGAGCCATTCTTCACGAAGTTAATTTGGTGAAGATATCTGCAATCTATTTATGTGTAGGAAGGCACTGCATGTGTATGATTTTCCTCTGCATCATATCTCTTGATATAAGGATATTTCATCTCATCGTATTTTGATCCATTAGGAAACATTGGGTTCTCAAGGAGCTTTACTTACGGTTCTTGGTTATCATCATAGGATCCATCTCATGGTTAAGTAAATCTGTCAGAAGCTTGTGAAGCCACATTTCTTCACACACTCAATACTATATACTTTGCCTCTATGGTACTCAAGGCTATAGAGTTTTGTTTCCTACTTCATTAGGAAACCATGGAAAAATTTACGATAGAACATCAGTCGAATGCTCTTTTCTGGTTCATTGTACTTTCTTCTCAATCTGAATCGACATATCCTACAAACTCAAGTTCATACTAGAGGCATATCTAAGGCCATATCCAACTGTGCCTCGTATATATCTCAATACATGTTTTGTTGTTGTCTAGTGAGTCTGACTCGGTTGAATCGTGAAATGACTAGGCACATTCACTACATGGCATGAATCAAGTCTAGTGTTAACCAGATACATTAGTGATCCAATCAGTTGTGGATCAGTCTCATCTGAATCATCATCAATCTTCTTCTTTAAATCCATCATGGTGGATTTTGCATTATGTCATACTGAACTTCTTTAATATTTTCACTGTATATTTTTCGTGACTTAGGAAAATCTTATCGCTCCTCTATCATACTTCTTGTCCCAAGAAGTAATGCATCATACTCATATTCTTTGTCTCGAATTCAGAAGTCAAGGATTACTTGTATCCAACAACAACGCTTTATGAATAAGTCATCAGGATCAGGCTCTCGTCACCAACACTGTAATGATATAGGTTTGGATCAGCAACACTCTTGCTAAAATCCAAACTCATCAAGAATCTATCTATCTGATATAGTTTCCAACTCATGGATGGTATTACGGATGGAAGTGTATCGAGTTTACTGGGTCAAGTGTCTCATCATAGACAACTCCCTATGTTTATGAGAAACCTCTGGCTATAGATATTGTTTTGTATTTCTTGACACTTCCATCAGCTGCATGCTTGATCTTATAGATCCACTTGGAAGTTACCACAGAATTCCCTTCTGGTCCCTGAATAATATCTTATACATCATTCTTTAAGATATACTAGTATTCTTCTATTATGGCATCTTGCCATACCTATTCTCTTGTTGCTTCTCTAAGACAAGGAGGCTCATCATCAATGAAGTGTCTCATGATTGAAGGATAACTTGAAAATATCTTTCACTTTCTCAGGATGTGCCTTGAGAGGCTTGTATGTTTCTTTTCCTCTTGTAGAGTGAGTCTAAGTAGGCCTTTTATGCCCTACTGCAATATCTCTGAACATATCAACTGGAAAAACTGGATCAACTGGAATAATGTATGTCTCCCTCTGGACTGTTGAAGGGGGAGAAGGTATTGTCTCACTATCAATCTCCATCTGAGATTCTATGGGTATTTGAAAGACTATCTCTTCTTCAAGGAAAACGTTTTTGCTTATCTCAATCTGTCTCTAAATAGGGATGTCAATCTGGAATGTCTTTGAAGATTCATTGTATCCTTTCTTTCTAAGGGATCTAGCTTGGACTTCTTCTCTTTGGGTACATGAAAATACACTGGGCACCCAAATATCCTGAAGTGTTCAATCTCAAGATTCACTCTGGTGGAGGCTTCTTCGGGAGTTTTGTTTTTCAAAGTCTGGTGAAGACTCTTGTTCTGAACATATACTATGTCATGCATACTTATGCCCATAGAATCATAAAAGGATTATGATCGTGCATTATTGCATTGGTTTCCTCAATGATGGTTCTATTCTTCCTCTTTCTCAAATAGTTTTGACTCCTTTTGAGTCAAGTGGCTCCCTTTGAAGGATAAACATATTCCTTTTCTTGTTAACCTATCTGGAACAAGAAAACAAAAACAACCAACACAAGAATATCTCCTAAAGGAGAATAATGAGTACATCTCTAGAATCAAAACAATTTAAGGAATGTTGTCACAGCTACAACACCTACTTGTAATGTAGCAAACTTATAGAAATGTAGTCTAGACTAATGACAATTACAAAAATCAAACCTAGAGTCTTTACTTTGAGTGTGTTTTTCCTCTGAATGCACTGATATCCCTCTGGATCCATGACTTCAACAAAGGTTCCTTCCTCCTGCAATTTCCCTCGTGATAATGATACAAATAATATATACAAGTGCATACCTGAGGATGTTGATATGATTTATCAAATGGCTCTTCGTTGATCTCTATCCTCTGAGATCTTTATGAAGAAGATATTCACAGTGTCACCTTTTGTCATCTTTTTTATTTTGAAGTTGGCCCTTCAATGTAAGGGTTTGAGTAGGTGTTTGGCTTCCTTGTCCTGACGTCATCTTCCTTCCATTCATTGATGGTTGTCTCTAGTAAACCCTTTTGTATTACCCACAATAACTCTTCCTATGAAGTATTTTCTTTCAAGTACTTTGAAGTTGCTTGATTCATCAAGCTTATCTTCCATCATAGTTTTTTGTTCATCATAATTTTAGATTCTTCACAACCCTTTGTCAACTAGGCTAGAAAACCTAACGGCTAGGCTAGGCTAGCACTTTTAGGTTTTATTGGACTTATGTCTGCCAAAAATAAGACTTTGAAATATAGGAGAACACTGGTGAGTTTAAGATCTCCTTCAATGAGTTTGCATAAACCCTAATTCTAAAATTTCTACAGAAATTGGCAAAACCCTAGAAACCCTAGGGCCAAAATTTCAAAATGCTCAGAATGTCACTCTGAGAGTCTCTGAAGATGCGTTGGAGGAGGCCGTACTCTCCTATGTCAAAATTAGCCCCAAATTTCAAGTGTTTAAGGCCTAAAACACCTCATAAATGAAGGTCGTACGAATTTTATGGAAACCCTAGGAGGGTCATACGGTTCTGCAAAGAAGAGAGGAGACTGGTAGATGCTTGTGCAATGGGTTTTTCAAGACCTATGCTCTGATACCATGTTGATTTTTCAATAAGCTAGGTTAAGCATGAAGTTCATTCCATTTTATCATTTAACTTAACCATAGACAATAATGTTGTAGAAACCAAGATCACAAGAAGAAACATCATGCATAAGAACATAAGAAGTATCCTGGGAAACCCTTCTCAACAAGGGAAGAAAAATCAGCCAAATCCTTTGCTATATTCTTCAACAGAAAGAACTTCACCACCAAGAAATACCTAGCACACAAGAGGGTGCTCAAACCCTAGAAGACTATCACCCAAGAGAGAACCTTTTCCCAAGTAGATGTACTTGCTAAAATTTCCAAACTCACATGAAGGATATATTTCTATAATGGGGATTTTACTTTTACTTATACTAACCTAACCCTGCCCACTGAAGTGTCTATTGGCTCAACAGGGCCAAACTCTCTAAGTCACATTATAATAATAATAATAATAATTATTATAATTAATATTAACCATATTAATTATCTTTTACATTCATTATTAATCACATTAAGGTGGGGCCGACCTGTACCCTTTTCATAACAATTAGGGTTACAAGCAAGTCTGACTCTTGAACAATATATAGCAAATGATCTGATACACCCACTAGTTCTCATCCACTAGGGGCACATCCATAGGGATGTCATATCTTTGGTTCACTGCATTACACAGAAGAACCAGATCTTCACACATTCACCTATGCTCATCCACAGGCGTGCCCACTCTACAGATCTTCATTCCCACTGCCTCGCACATGAGAATCATTTGGAGTCTTCTCCTCAACTCTGCTACTAATACATGATCTTCATTTATGTTCACATGACGATGCACCCAACACTTTGGGATTTCACACATTCACCTTGTGCTCAGCCACAGGCACGTCTAACTCAACATATCACCTTTCCCACTGGATAATCATCTGGAGTTCTTCTCAACTCTCTGAATGGAGGAGTTCATCTCTGCGTTCCTAGATCTTTCTCAGGTAGGAACCACATACCCTTCTTAGGGGGTTTCTCTCAGGTTTGTAAGCTGAGAGAAAGACTCACATAGCTGCAATGATCCACATCTCATAGGTTTGTAAGCTAGAGAATGTCTCACATCGTTGTATTCATCAACATAAACTAGTACAGAACCAACCTTTGGATCTAGGAATGATCGATCTAAAGGGATTTAGGGATTATGGAGGAGTTTATTATTGAATGGAAGAGATACACAAGCTCTTTAAAATACATCAATTTCATAATAGAGAGGATAATCAATTGGTATGGTCATTAAACCCACCAAGATATTGTGCACCAAAATTACGATATAAAGAACTTGTTTAGGACGAAAGAGAGGAACAGTATGTATGATGGTCGAAAATTTTATCGAAAGACTCCAACCAAATCCAAAATTTGTATGTGGATGATCTTAAACAATAGGGCACCCACATGGGACATATTACAAAAAAAACCTTTGTTGGACTTGGTTGGTGTAGCTTATGTCATGAAGTAGAAGAAAAAAATGCACATATCATTATTACCTGTCCTTTTACAAAGGAAGTATGGATTATGATAGGGTATCAAAATGTATGGGTAGGCGATGATATTGAAGAGGCCTTTAGGTTATGGTTTGACAACAAGGATACCAAAAAGATCATATCTCTTCCCTTAAACATTGCATGGGGAGTTTCACTAACCAATAATATGAAACTATTTAAAGGAAAAGAGACACTACCTTTGAAATGTGATGTTAAATCTTTAAACATCCTAAATGCATACCCTCAATCTCTAGAGAACCAATGAACACATGGTCACATGGAAGAGATAATAAATAAGATATTTCCATGGACATACTTTGATGGTGCCTCTTAGGGACCCCTCCTAGGGGTGGAGCAAGAGGAATATTGTATTTATCACAAAACCATGGAATTAAATTCAAAGTTGGAATTGGTTAGGAACCAAATAATTATTGTGAGATGGACCTCTAGTTGGTTTTGAAATTGGCCCAAGAATCAGGAGTTTATCATATCCAAATTTATGGTGACTTGCTTCTTGGAAGTCAATGGATGCACAAGAAAATAATATTGAGAAACTTTACTTTACAACCCATATTTACTGATGCACAATTACTATTACAACTTTCTCACAAATATCATTTTCACACATGTTGGACAGGCAGTTTGGATACAGTTTTGGGAGAAAATCCTAACTATAGGGAAATTGTGCAAAGGGAGGAAAGTATGCATGCAAATAAGATGCATCCAGGAGGATAGTGCACAAAAGGAGGAAAGTGTGCAGGAGGAATACATTGCACAGACAAAAGAATAAATTCGAGAGAGAATAAAGAAATAGAGCGAGAGAATAAATCATGATAGAAGGATGACAACACGACATTCTAGAGATAGAAGAACAACATAAAAGCAGCATGAAGGTTAAAAAGCGGAAGAAAGCAGACGAACAACCACTTAACTGAGCTAGCTAGGAATTGTAATGGGGTATTTTTGGGATGAATGGACTAGGGTTTTTATCCCTATATTTATGTATAAATATGTAATGGGTTGGGAGATTAGGGATTCGTTCTATACTACGGTTGGGTTTCAGTTCCAGTTAAGTCGTGTGATGCTATGTTAGATGTTGAATTCCATAGTCGTGAATGTAATAGTCTGTTAGTGAGAAGAATGAATAAAGAAAGGTTACAAAGATGATATTGAATCTTGTGTTGTCTGACTTTCTATGTATGCTTATGAATTCTATTTGAATTCCTCATAGAATAGACTTGTCTTATGGATTAATTATGGTTTAATGTTCATGACTGTGACCATAACGAATCTATGTAATAATCGAAAATATGTTTATTATAGGGATTTGAACCATAAGTAAGTTAAGACTGAATAGAACCGAATCATGTGCATAGACATAATAAGGAAGAATCAACTGAATGTTTTCCTCCCATTCCCTTACTACTGCAGAAACCTAGTTATCACAATCCCAATAGATACCTCGGGTGAGACTTCATTTGCACAAGCAGGTGATGCCGAAAGGGCCGATGTCTGGTGGGTTTGTTGGTCATAGATAAACCAAACCTAGGGTCTTACAACCCATGCAAAAAAGAGTGCCAACAACACATCTATATGGATATTGTGTCAAATCCACGAGCATGTGTGTGTCATCACAATAAGAGATAGCAGTTGAAGATTTGTCAAAATGCATCGTAGTTAGCCAAGGAGGATAAAGTAGTAGCAATCAGAGTAGTGAAATTAGTGTGTAGAGTCAGAATCATAGTCAACTAGCATCATGAAGAGGAGGGAATACACAAAGAAACATGGCAAGGGTAGATAATACTCTTAGACTTCCTGAGTTTCTTGGAGTGGGATCAGAGGATCCAAAAAAATGTTTGTTTGTCTGCGAAACAATTTGAGCAACTAAGAACGTACATGATGAAGCTATGAAGATTGCACAATTAGTGACAACATTTAGAGGTCGTGCACTAGTATGGTATATGAAGTTGCATAGTATCACGCCTATATGACATGCCAACACTTTGGCAGAAATAAAGCAAGCGTTGCTAAAGGAGTTCAAAAAGCCAAAGTCAAAGTTGCAGTACATCACAAAACTAAAGGAGATAAAATAGGTACAAATAGAGTCGGTATGGGATTTTTATCAGAGATTAAAGGATGTGATGGGTAGACTGACTTTCCAGATCCCAGATCAACAACATCAAGAGTGGTTTATCGTGGGACTTCTACCACATATTTGTATGCCATTGATTCAACATAAGGTTACGTTGCAACCCGAGGCCCTGTAAATTGCAATGAAATTAGATTCCTCTTCAGTAGGAGATAGTGGAGGAATGGCATAAGTTCAGACGCAATTGGTTGCATTGACGATTCAACTGGCCGAGCTTACAAAAGGGAAGGAGAAACACGAACAATTTTGGTCTACCAAGTGCAAGATTGAAGGCCATGACAAGGACGAATGCCCAACATTCACCCAATATTTCGTAGCTGGAGCGTCGAATACATTATTAGGGGGGATACTGCAAGATATGTAAGAAATGGGGCCATCATCCCACTAAATTTCCATTGCTACAAAAGTATCAGAGTACACCAAAGAACTTGTTTTTCAATTTTTTCAAGTCTAAGGGACACAAAGAAAAGGATTTCCGCATGTTTGACTTAATGAGGGAGTGCACATCAGATATGTATAGGATCCAAGAAGAGAATGTCACAGTAGAAGGGGGTGGTCCGCAATATAAAATTAGAGAGGTTTCAATCAAGGGAAGAGAGGAAAATTTGGTAGAGTCCGAGGTAGAGGGAATTTTGGTAGAGGAGGACGAGGATCGATTATATGTTATAACTATAATCAACTTGGACACTTGGCCCGTGGCTTCCAGAATCTATGTACGACATGCACATATTGCAGAGCACTGGATCACTTAATAGAAGAATGTCCCCAACTAGTTGTAAAGTGGCAGGTCAGAGGAAACTAGAACCAAAATATAAATCATAATGTGAAAAATATATTAGCCAAACGACGCAATGAAGGACCAAGAGTAGCAGTTGTTACATGCAGAGGAGATAGAACAGGGGTTGATATGACGAATGAAGGAAATAAGACTGAGAAGTGGGTAAGAAATTCAGCAGGGCCTATGCCAACATTCGATCCACAAAAAGAAAAGGAGACATATCAGAGAGCAAGAAAATAAGTACTCAAACAGGATTAGGGAGCAGCAACATCATCAACGCCTTGTATAGAAGATCTTGTTGTGCCAAAGAATCTAATTGGAAAGGTAAACACACTAACATAATTCCTGAGGAGTTGTGTAGAGTTAATGAAGGATGAAGTTGTGTCGAGTACACTATATGACATGATTGATCATTGTACAAGAGGAAGGGAAATCCCTGTCGCACAAACAATGGAAAATCAGGTACTTCACAAGAAGAGAACCAATGGAGAATTCATATTCGATGCACAAATTGGAGAGTATGATGTGGATAATGTTATTTTGGACTTAGGGTCTGACGTGAATGTGTTACCTAAGAAGACATGGGAGATGATGGGAAAACCCAATCTAGTATGGTCTCCTGTTTAGTTAAGTCTCGTGAATCAACACAAAATAGTCTCGATTGGTTGGTTGACATGAGTACCTATGAACATAGATGGGGTGTGCAACATGGCAGACTTTGAAGTTATTGAGATCATGGACGACAGTCAACCATATCCAACACTAATGAGACTGGAATGTTCTTTCAATAACTAGGCAATCATTAACTTGAAGAGGAGGGAGATGATATTTGAGGTTGGATATTTTAAAGTTACTGCACCCTTAGACCCATCAGAAGGAAAGAGATACACAGAGCCAGCAAGAGGGAATGACATTGACAAATTATACAACTCGACTGGGTAGATGGAGGATTATGTCAACCCGACAACAGATGGTGTGCTGAGTTGGAGAAGTATCAGTTCATGTGCATCAAATTCAAAATCAAGTCTAGAGAATTGGTGGCAAAGGATGCATGAAGTGTCAACTAGACAATGTTCGTGCATCACTCGATCCTTGTGCTAGATTGGAACATAGCTATGAGATCCACCCAGGAATGATGGATTAAATGAGATACGTATGTCTGTAAAAGCATTGGATTTTCATGTACCTGAACAACAAAGGATGTTATCACTAGATGTTGTATTAAAAGTTACTCCAACTAGATGGTGGGTTGCACATAGAGAGGGGATAAACGATTGGTCACGATGCAACATACTAATGCAGATATGGTTTGGCTCTAAGGAAGGAAAAATTGCGCAGAACTATACATGAGAGAGTGACCCAGCGGGTCATGTGGAACAGTGCGGGGATTTATGGAGTTCAATACCTAAAATAGAGTGGACACGCATTGGACACAATTCCGAAGAACTGGTATTTAGAATTGGAGATGTGCAGGGAGACAACAAGATGGGAAGAATTGGTATTTAGAATTGAAGATGTGCAGGGAGACAACAAGATGGGAAGAACTGGTCCAGAGGTTCAAAATCATGTTCACATTTGAACATGAATCTCCATCAATAGATGCAGCGCTACAGGCGATCCAAATAAAGATCTTCTCGGAATATGAGACGATGGAGGTGGTACCAGTATGCAGTGCGCACAGAGCCAAGATGACTGTCCATGAGCTATTGGAGTTCTATAATGTAGCTAAGGAAGAGTATGATGAAGAGGATCCCAAGAATGCACAAGTACCTGAGACAGAAGGATAACGAGCGTCGAGTAGTAGAGGGGGCAGATCTTGAATCCGTCACATATACACATACTATAAATATGTGGAAGGTAAACATTGGGATGACAAAGAATCCCAAGTTTGCGCAGATAGGAGATTATTGGAACGATGAGATAGTTGAGAAGATTTCAGATTTACTATGAGAATACCAAGACCTATTCCCAATGACATTTTCAGAGATGAAGAGAATAGCAGGAAACTTAGGCAAGATGAAGATCCCACTGAAAATAGGAGCTAAGCCAGTAAGACATAGGCCTTACAAGTTAAACTCGAGGTATAAGGAAAAGGTCAAGGCTGAAATATATAGGATTCTGGATGCGAGAATCATTGAACTGGTAGAAGAATATGAGTGGATTATCCCAATGGTGGTGCAGGAAAAGAATACAGGAGGAATCAGGATCTGCATGGATCTGAGGAAGTTGAATGATGTGTGCTTACATGACCCATTCCCAACACCATTCACGGATGATGTATTGGAGAATGTAGGAGGCTAGGAAACTTATTATTTTATATATGGATTCTCTGAGTACCATCAAATAAGAATCGCACAGGAGGATCGACACGAGACCACTTTTGCGAGGGAGTGGGAGAGTTATCAATATACATTTATGCCATTTGGATTGAAGAATGCCACTGGAATTTTTTCCAGGGTAGTAGTTGCAGCATTCAAGGATTTCATCCATAAATTCCTAGAATTCTACTTGGATGATTGGATGATGCTCATTCTACTAAAGGATCGTACAGAAGTTCTTAGACTCATGTTGGATCCATGCAAACAGTGTCATATTTCATTGAACTTGAAGAAGTGTATCTTTTGCGCACTGTTTGGAATTATGTTGGGACATGTAGTGTGCAAACAAGGACTATTAGTAGATCAATCTAAGATCGCATTCATTTTGGAGTTAGAACACCCTACATCAGTCAGACAATTGAAGGAAACATTGGGTCATACAGGTTATTACAAGGAATTTATCAAAGGATACGTGCAAATAACAACACCCATGGAAAAGTTATTGAAGAATGAAGCAAAGGTTCAATGGAATGAGAACTATCAGAAGGCATTGGACACTTTGAAAAAGAAACTGGTAACCACGTCGATTTTGATCTTTCTAGATTGGAACAAAGAGTTCCATGTACATGTAGATGCATCATCCATAGCATTGGGTGCAATGTTGTCACAACCAGGGGAAGGGGACATAGATCATCCAATCGATTTTGTAAGAAGGAAGTTGTTTATAGCATAGAAGAATTATAAAACCACAGAACGAGAAGGATTGACAATGGTCTATGCATTCTAGAAGTTTAGGCATTATTTATTGGGGTCTCACTTCAAGATGGATACAGACCATTATGCATTAAAGTACTTAGTCAACAAGCCGGTGTTGGGGAGGAGAATATGCATATGGATATTATTATTTCAGGAATATGACTTTGAGGTTGTAGTAAAACCAGGGAGGCTGAATGTAGGACCAGATCATCTATCACTCATATTGGTTGGTGAAGATGCAAGAAATTTAGATGATAGCTCAGCAGATGCACAGTTATTTGTAGTAAGGATGGTGGATGATTACTTCTCAGACATTGTGAAGTTTCTAAGTAGAAGGATGGCTCCATCCGAGATGACAGTAACACATAAGAAGCAACTAGTAGTGAAAGCAACAGATTATCATTTGATTGCAAAGAATCTATACAAGTTGGGTGAAGATGGAATATTGAGACGTTGTGTGTTGGAACACGAAAGGCCAATGATACCTGAAGAAGTGCATGATGTAATTGATGGAGGACATTATGTAGGGAGAGAAACTGCACATAATATTTTGTGCATAGGGATTTGGTGGCCTACACTTCACAAAGATGTGAAGGAGTATCGTCAGTCATGTGATGTATGCCAAAGAGTGGGAAAGTCATCTAGGAGAGATGAAATTCCTTTAAATACATAGGTTACGGTGCAAGAATTTGATAAGTGGGACATATAATTTGTAGGACCAATCAATCCACAAGCAAGAAGGCCAGGGGAAAGGTACATCATCACTGCGATGGAGTATTTGACAAGGTGGGAAGAAGCAAAACCAGTTACAGATTCTATTGTGGAGACTGCTACGCAATTTCTATTTGAGAATGTAGTTACAAGGTTTGTATGTCTGTGCATATTACTCAGTAATCTAGGTACACACTTTTTGAACAAAACAATTGCAGCATTGACTGAGGAGTTCTAGATGCATCATCAAAAGAGTACACCATATCACCCTCAGGCCAATGGAACAATGGAATTTTTTAATAAGATATTGGAGAATGCCTTGAAAAATATTTGCAATGTAGGGAGAGACGATTGGGACTTAAGAGTTCATGTAGTATTATGGGCTTACAAGAATACAAGTAAGAAGTTGACTGATCCAGATTATTTTGAGCACGAAATGAGACCGGAGATATAATAAAGAAATATATCGAGATATTGAAAGAGATCCAATAATGTAACAAGAGGCATAGATATACAGTAATACACAATTTCTATTAATGAGTGAAATGTATATAACTGTAAAATTATAGAGTGAAAGACTCGCTAGAATGGTGGTAGCTTATCTCTGAGAAGAGATGTGATGACTACACTCATTCACAAGAAGATGAGTATAATGAGGCTCGAAAGGCCTTTTTAAGATAAATGGAAAAACCATAAACATTAAAAACCCTAGCCCCCGAAATATGAAAATACAAAAGTTTTGCGACCCCAATGTGGAGATGAAGCGCCAAAAGTCATGTGGTCCCTGATGGGGTAAGTTGGTACAACAACTTCCCGAGGTTGTAACTTTTGCATACAATCTCTATTTTAGGTGCACGATAGCCCGTTGGAAAGGTATATCCAAGGAATACACATTATTCCATAAAATTTTAACTCTGTCTACAATTTGACTGTGGCGAGCTCCAAAAACATTGTTTAGGGCCTTAAAACAGCCTCGAAAGTTTAGGACTTGAAAATCTAGGAAATAATTGTCAATGATGACAACTGCATGTGAGCCAGTTGGAATAGGTGGGTGGCTACCAATATCCATTTGGATCAATCCTCACCCCTTAGCAAGCAATGGTCTTTGTTGCGTTGAGTTCCTGTAAAAGCGTTTGTTGAATCTAAACCTTGGTGAGTTGCTTGCCTTTCTAGAGACGTTGTGTTGCTTGGCTTGTAGAAGGCTATTGTGAACTTGATGTTGGAGGGGTTGGACCTTTTTAAACAATCTGACTGCATAAAATGACTGTGTGCAAAAGGAATCTTTGTTCTTTACTTCAATTTTTCCGACCTGCTTCTGTTGGATAGAGGGGACTTGAACCGAGGCCATAGTGGTCATAGTGTCCTTCGATTCACTTCCTTCCCGAATCGCGAAGAAGTTAAACTTATTCATATGAGAGACAACTTTGATGAACTTTTTTTTCGAAACAGTAGTTGGGACTATCTCTGGTATCCTATAGAGATGAGTCCCCCAGAGTAAAAATGACACTACGGGGTCGAGACTCATAAACATCATGGCGCTTCCACATATATGGTTGATTGATCCAAATTATTTTTGACACGAAATGAGATCGGAGATATAATAAAGAAATGCACAGAGATATCACGGATATTCAATAATATAACAGAAATATATCATAGATGCAACCATAAACGTAGATATACAGTAATACACGATTTCTATTAATGAAATAAATGTACAGAGACTGTAAAATACAGAGTGAAAGATTCGATAGAATGGTGGTAGCTTATCTCTGAGAAGAGATGTGACGGCTACTCGCATTCGCAAGAAGATCATTACAATGAGGCTCTGAAGGCCCTTTTACAATAAACAGGAATGCCAAAAACCCTAGACATCCAAAAACCTAACCCTAAGAGATGAAGCGCCAAAAGTCATGTGGGCCCCGTTTGGGTAAGTTAGTACATCAACTTCCCGGGGTCGTAACTTTTGCATACAATCTTCGTTTTAGGTGCATTATAGCTCGTTGGAAAGGTATTGTCGAGGAGATTCATTTTGGGGTCTCAATCATACCTTTGGATATAATTAAGAACCTTGATCTTGAAAAACCTTCATTTAAGCCCTCAAAATGGCCCTGGAAGTTAAAACATGCTAAAAATAGTAAATTGCCAAAATTGCCAGAAAACTGTTTTGAGCCAGTCGAAAAAGATGGGTGGCCACCGATATCCACCTATATCAATCCTCCCTCCTTAGGAAGCAATGGTCTCCATTGCGTTGAGTTCCCAGGGGAGAGGGAAAAATGTTTGTTGGATCTACATCTGGGTGAGTTGCTTGTATTGCTGGAAGTATGTCATGAACCTGTTGAAGCTGAGGTTGTTCAACAAGTCGAGCTACATGAGAGGAAGGTGTGCAGAAGGAATATTTTCTCTTTCCTACAACCTTTTCGACCTTCTTCTGTTTGATAGAAGGTGCAGGGGGCGAGGCTGTAGTGGTTGCAATGTCCTTCTGTTCCCCTTTTGAACAGATTGTGAAGAAGTTGAATTTTGCAGTATGAGATACTACCTTGCGACACTTTTTAAGTGGAACAATAGTTGGAACTACCTTTGGTATTCTGTAGAGATGACCCCCCAAAGTAACAATGACACTACGGGGTCGAGAGTCATAAACAACATGGCATCTCCACATATATGGTTGGTCCAAGAGAACATCACAGACATCTAGTTGGGCAACATCACATAATACCTCATCCTTGAAGGGTTGGATGTCGTATGACAATCGACACTGTTGGCTGACATGGAGATCTCGTCCTTACCGAAGCCAGCTGATATTGTATGGTTGTGGGTGTGGTGTTGTCGATAATCCCAACTGTTTGACGACCTCTGCTAAGATGAGGTTTTCCGGCTTCCGCTATCAACAATAAAATGCAGCAGGGTCCCCTTCACCCACATCTGTGAATGAAAAAGGTGCTCCCCCTCTTTAGGATTTGTTGGTTCTTCTGGTTAAATTGTTGCAGTCGCGATAATAGTAGTGGGGTCTGCGTCAATGATCTGTCCTTTACCAGTATTTCCATAATCATATTCTAAATCAGGGTTTGGCTCCTTGTCTTTGATCTCGGCCACCAATGACTGTTTTGAGCGACATTCATCGGTGTTGTGCCAGGGGCTTTGGTGGAAATCACACCATTTTTCGGTGTCCTTCTTTGTCTTCCTGTGACCCTTTTTTTCCTGTGTCTTGGACTAGTTTTCGGGAGACTGTTTGTTAGGGTCGTCTTTGTCATACTTTGGTTGTTATGGATTTGTAGACCCGAATTCCCATTTTTTCTGGTGCTTAAATTTCTGCTCAATTTTAATAGCATATCGATAAGCAGCACCGAGTGATGAGATGTCCACAAAATCCATTTCAGTTTGGATGTATCTGTGTAGAGCCCCGCGGTATTTCAGAACCAAATGTCGCTCAGAGTCTTTGATACCCAACTTGGTGCGCAAGGTATGGAAGGTATTGGTGAACTCTGGAACTGCTTGGCCCCTCTCTTGCCACAGTGTGGTCCATCTCATGTACTGGTCCTCATAGTTGCCAACAGGGTAATATTGTTCATTTACCACATCCACAAAACAATCCCAAGTGGGATCGGCCCCATATATTCCAGACTTCTCTGTGGAACTTTGCTCCCAGTAAGTTTACCACCAATGTTTGACATGAAGGAGAGCTTTAAGGAGTGAGAAGGTGATCTTTTCTTTGTAGGAAAAATTATGAACAAAGAAATAACCTTCTAGCAGAGTTAACCATTTTTCTAGGGCTTCTGCATCTATCTGTCCTTCAAATACAGGAATATCAAAATTAACTTGTACCTTGAAAGGCGAGGTGCCTCCAAAGTGGCCACTTGATGAAGATGCATCTGATGCTATCAGCAGGCGTTTAAGGATGTGGGAAAAATTCTCCATCATTTCGTCCCTCTGTCGCGTGAGAGTTTGCTCAAGCAATAGATTGATAGGATCATCTGCTCCGTTGTTTTTCTATTCTTCCGCCATTTAGGGTTTCTTGGGTGTGCGAGAGCAATTTTCTTCAAGAGAGACAAGCTCGAGACCCAACTTGCTATACTCGGACCTCGTCGGGGACATGCACTCAAAAACGATCAAGAGTAACCTGCTCTGATACCACTGATCCAGATTATTTTCGGCACGAAATGAGATCAGAGATATAATAAAGAAATGCACAAAGATATCGCAGATATTCAATAATATAACATAAATATGTCATAGATACAACCATAAACACAGATATACAGTAATACACGATTTCTATTAATGAAATAAATGTACAAATACTGTAAAATACAAAGTGAAAGACTCGGTAGAATGGTGGCAGCTTATCTCTGAGAAGAGATGTGATGACTACTCGCATTCGCAAGAAGATCATTACAATGAGGCTCTGAAGGCCTTTTACAATAAACAGGAATGCCAAAAACCTTAGACATCCAAAAACCTAACCCTAGGAGGTGAAGCGCCAAAAATCATGTGGGCCCCGTTTGGATAAGTTAGTACATCAACTTCCCGGGGTTGTAACTTTTGCATACGATCTCCGTTTTAGGCGTATGATAGCTCGTTGGAAAGGTATCGTCAATGAGATTCATTTTGGGGGCTCAATCATATATTAGACTATCATTGAGGACATCGATCTCGGAAAACCTTCATTTAAGCCCTCAAAATGGCCTCGGAAGTTAAAACCTGCTAAAAATAGTAAATTGTCAAAATTGCTAGAAAATTGTTTTGAGCCAGTTGGAAAAGGTGGGTGGCCACCAATATCCACCTGGATCACTGACCCAAAAGAACATCACAAACATCCAATGGGGAAACATCACAAATACCTCAGCCTTGAAGGGATTGATATCGTAGGATAAGAAAAATTGTTGGTTGATACGGAGATATCATCCTTGGCTAAGACACCTGATGTTGTATGGTTGCGGGTATGGTGTTGTTGGCAATTCCAATTGTTTGACGACCTCTGCTAAGATGAGGTTCTTTTCTCTTTCACTATCAACAATGAAATGCAATGGGATCCCATTCACCCACATCTTTGAATGGAAGAGGCACTCCCCCTCTTCAAGATCTATTGGTGCTTCTGGTTGGATTGTTGTGGTTGCGAAAGTGGCATTGGGGTTTGTGTCGATGATCTGTCTCCTTCAATTATTTTCTGAAACTGGGTTCAGATATTTTTCTTTGATCCCGACCACCAATGACTCTTTTGAGTGACATCCATCGGTGTTGTGCCAGGGGATTTTGTGGAAATCGCAACACTTTCCAGTGTCATTCTTTTTCTTTCCCTTACCCTTATTTTCCTGTGTCTTGGACTAGTTTTTGGGAGGCTATTTGTTAGGGTCGTCTTTATCATACTTTGGTTGTTGCGTATTTGCAGACTCGAACTCTTGTTTGTTCTAGTGCTTAAATTTTTTCTCCATTTTGACAACATATCGATAAACAACTCTCAATGATGAGATGTCCAGAAAGTCCATTTCAATTTGGATGTACCTGTGTAGAACCCCACGGTATTTCAGAACCAAATGTCGCTCAAAATATTTGATACCCAACTTGGTGCGCAAGGTATGGAAGGTATTGGTGAACTCTGGCATTGCTTGGCCCCTTTCTTGACACAACGTGGTCCATCTCACGTACTGGTCTTCATAGTTTCCAACAGGGTAATATTGTTCCTTGACAACATCTACGAAATATTCTCAAGTGGGTTCAGCCTCGAACATTCCAGACTCCTCTGTGAAAATTTGCTCATAGTAAGTTTCCCACCAATGTTTGACATGGGGAAGAGCATTAAGGAGTGCGAATGTGATATTTTCCCTATCGAAAAAATTGTGCACAGAGAAATAACCTTCTAGCATATTTAACCATTTTTCCAGAGCATCCGCATCTATCTGACCTTCAAATATAGGAATATCAAAATTAACTTGTACCTTGTGTTATCACCCTATAAATTTTACGTCAATTTATGGGTGATTTTGTAGCGCTTTACAGTATGTACTCATTTTGTAGTGCCAAATAGCTAATATTAGCCTCATTTTCATCATCGACAAAAATATACAATTTTGAGGAAAAATATTTATGAATTTGGTAAAAATAAGGTTTTATGCTCTCTAACTCATATGTAGGGTCAAAGTTATTTTTGGAAAAATATATATTGGGCTTAAAGCCCAAAATCCAAGCCAACACTATAAAAAAGTTTATTAATTGACCAAAACCAAGCATGTTGTCCAACAAAGTATTAATTAGTTGTTTTTATTAAAGTCTTATTGGGTCTACTTTAAGCATGTTGTCCAACAAAGTATTAATTAGTTGAGTCTTATTGGGTCTACTTTAAAATCAATCTCTAATTCATGTCTCCCCACATATATCAAAGCTAAGCATCGACCACCACAACACCCGAGATCAAATCCACATAGAGCACCACAACACCCGAGATCAAATCCACATAGAGCACCAGCGCACCAAGCCACGAGTTGGCTGTGGTCTCAAGGAGCCCACAGGTCTACACCTTTATGCAAAACGCCTCAAGAGAAGTTGGAAACGTTCGTCTATATAAAGATAAGCAAAGTATTAGTGTTTATCCATGTGGGATAAATCTCATACGCATGAAATGAAAGGTGTACAGAGACAACGCTACCAGTCAAAGTGTGAAGTTCGGGATGGAATGTCTAGGTGTTAGAAGTGTCGAGCTCAGGTGTTGAGGGAAAGTGCCCAGCATGCAAAGCTGGTACCAAATGCCCCCAATGCCAGGTAATCGACAAACTCAACACTCAAATTTGTTGTTGGTCGTACAACTGTAGATTTGGTTTCTGGCCATGGACACAAAGACATGAGGTATATCAATTGGAAATTCGGTAAACGTTCATCACTCTATTGGGCAAACACACCTGGATGGGACAGAGAACAAAGGTGCAACCATCGCGATTTCTTTTTGAGAGTTATACAAACAGAGATCAACTATCAATCATCTCATTTCGTAGAGATGCAGTAGACGTCTTCCTAACACTAATTGTTGCAGACGTGTTTGACGGAATTGTTAAAATATTTGCATATGGGGTCACCATTGTTGTTTCTATTGTTCCAGAAGGATTTCCATTGGAAATTACCTTGAATTTAGCTTATTCAATGAGGAAGAGGATGGTAGATAAGGCTTTGGTACGAAGGTTGTCATCCTGTGAGACTATGGGTTCTGCTATGACAATTTGTTCTGGAAGCACACATGATTGAAATCATTGTTACTGATATGGATAAAGGCATACATATTGGCTCTTGTTCAACCTCATTAACAAGGGAAATATTCTTGGACCAGAATAGATCAAATGTTTCTTCTCCAAAGGAAAAGCTCGATTTGGCTTGGAGACAACTTTGCTCAATAGAAGCCAGAAATGATGAAAGCAAAAACGGGGTTTATCAAGGGAAAGTAAGATGTGATGGAGGGAAAGCTTAAAAAGACTGTTTTTCTGGAATGAATTCTCAATAGAAGCTAGATCTGGAATTTTATATATTTTATGGAAACGTCGAGTGCAAAAGAGAAGTATAAACAACAAGATTTGTGTCGGATGCCAGTAAAAGGAACACGCTGCAGGAGCACCCAAATGCCAATGAGATAACAATGTGTGAATATGGAACGCTAGTCGATGGAGATGATTTTAACTGGTGCCAGTGAAGGTGGAGAGATTGAACACTTTGTAATCACTTTGTTTGGCATTACCAAGAGAATATTCATCTGAAGGAAATGGAGTGCAGGGCATTAATGTCATGCAGTACTTTACTATGTATTCTAGTGGCGTTATGTAGTGTTGTACATGTTGATTTCGCAACAAATCATCATCTTCATGATGTGAAACTCAGATTGAATGTTCAAAGAAATTCAAAGGTGGTGCATGAGTTTTGGTGAGTGCATACGTGTATGAAAGTCATGTCAGTAAATAGAACCAAGATTCAGTCCTGCAATTTTGAAGTATCTAGGGTTTGAGTTTTGAAGAAAAGGTAAATGTTTTGAAGAAAGGAAATTGATTCTAGAGCTTAGCATCACCATTCTAAATGAAAGGATGACAACCATCAATTCTCAGATTCCATACATAGCTCACACAAGTGAAGAAGGGTGAAACAAAGCACTCACTGAACAATTGTTGAAGCTTTCACTGGCGTAGCGAATTGTCTCTCCATGCTGCGCAAGTTGACAGAGAATCCAGATCAACATCCGTTGGACCTCCAGCTAGAGGATGAAGACTTGAGAAATTAATTGTTTCATCATAAGTTGGTGTATTTTGAGTCGAATTGGAATGTATTTATTAAGTCAAAAACTGCCCCCTGATATTCAATAGTCAAATGAACAAGTGGCTGAAGATATCAGTAAACAATTGTCATATTCCAGATTCAAGGGATTTGACTCCAGCTCCATCAGCTCGACATACTTGACAGCCTTTTCCAGAATTTATTTATTTTTTATTTTGTAAATTTAATTCAATTCCTAGAATTCAGAGATAGTTTGTTAGTCTTATGGGTCTATATATTTTATTAATTGTAAAAGTTAAAGGGTTGGACCTCAAACAGAAGAAAAACTATTGTGCTTGTATTTTGTTTCTTGTGCTTTTTAATGAAATATCAACTGAGAAGTGCCGAGTATTTGCAACAGAGATTCATGTGCCACTTGTTTTCCAAGTATGTATTTTTTCCTGTGTATGTTTTCCACAATGTTCACCATATTAATGTTCATTCTTCTTGTTTTGATTGAGTAAAAGTGATTCAGAATTCATTGATAGCAATGCTCCGAGTATTTTTATTTTCCTTCTATAATTATATGGAATTCTCATCATGTGTTAGATGCTCCATATAATGTACTATTACTCTTCATTCTTCTGCCATATTACAACTAGGTTTTAAAATTGGGATTACTGTCTTTTCTTCTATAATTATATGGAATTCTCATCATGTGTTAGATGCTCCATATAATGGATTATTACTCTTCATTCTTTCACCATACTACAACTAGCTTTTAAAATTGGGATTATTGTCTTCCTTGCCTCTATTATAAATCTGTTCATTTACCAGTTATTGATTTTTCACATCATAAGTAGAGTTTATGACTCCATGCCCAATGGTTTATCCTTCACCCTGATTCGCCACAGTAAAAGTTTAAAATCCTATTATTACATATAGATATGACTTTTGTTTCCCGCTATTGAATTTCATTTGAGTTATCATTAGTTAGCAAATCATTGAGAGTGCCCTCTCTGGTTGGAAGGGTCAGAGTCTAACCTAAAGTCAATGTGAAGGTTAGCTCTGTTATTTTCCTCCACATCGAGGGAAATTTACGAAGTGATAACACCTTGAAAGGAGCAGTGCCTTTAAAGTGGTTGCTTGATGAAGACACATCTATTGTTATCGGCAGGCATCGAAGGACTTGGGAAAAATTCTCCATTATGCCGTCCCTCTATCACATGAGAGCTTGCTCCAGCAACAGATTAATAGAATCTTCTACTCCATCATTTTTTTTTTCTTCTGCCATGGCGAGTTTCTTGGGCGGTCGAGAGTGATTTTACTCAAGAGAGATAAGCTCGAGACCCAACTTTCTATACTCGGACCTTGTCAGGGACATGCACTGAAAAATGACCAAGAGAAGCCTTCTCTGATACCACTTATCCGGATTATTTTGAGCAGGAAATGAGAGCGGAGATATAATAAAGAAATATATCGAGATATTGTAAGAGATCCAATAATGTAACATAGATATATCCAATATCTATAACAAGAGGCACAGATATACAGTAATACACAATTTATATTAATGAGTGAAATGTACAGAACTGTAAAATTACAGAATGAAAGACTCGCTAGAATGGTGACAACTTATCTCTAAGAAGAGATGTGACAACTATGCTCATTCGCAAGAAGATGAGTACAATGAGCCTCAAAAGGAATTTTTAACATAAATGGAAAAACCCTAAACATCCAAAAACCTGACCCCTGAAAGATGAAAATACAAAAGGTTTGCGGCCCCAATGTGGAGATGAAGCGTCAAAAGTCATGTGGGCCCTGATGGGGTAAGTTGGTACAACAACTTTTCGGGGTCGTAACTTTTGCATACGATCTTCGTTTTAGGCACATGATATCTCGTTGGAAAGGTCTATCAGAGGAATACACATTATGTCATTAAATTATAACTATGTTGACATTTTGACTATGGTGAGCTCCAAAAACGTTGTTGAGATCCTAAAAACGACCCCGAAAGTTTAGGACTCGAAAATATAGGAATTAACTGCTAATGATGAAAAATGCATGTGAACCAATTGGAATAGGTGGGTGGCCACCGATATCCATCTGGATCACTGACATGATAGACAACTTTCAGGTTGGTTTATGGGTAGAAAGCAGTGATGCCAATGGATTTCATTCTACCTAGCCCATGCATTACAACAATCACCGAGCTATCAGGCAATGGCACAATAGAGGAGAGATTGGCACAGTTAGTATAGCTTGAGGAAGAATGGGTCATCTCATGATTCCATCAATAGGTTCAAAAAGAAAGAGATAAGGATTGGCATGATCAACACATTAAAAAAAAAAATTAAGTAGGAGATCTAGTACTACTTTATGAAAACAAGTTTATGCAACATCCAAGAAAGTTTAGAATGCACTGGTTAGGAGCCTATGTGATTCAACAAGTAACAAAGACAAGTGGTGTGAAGTTAGAGACCTTGAATGGAGAAGTCTTTGAAGGAATGGTAAATAGAAGTTGGTTGAAACTCTATAGAGATGGTTGACAGTCTGCATAGTAATTTGGGTTGCGCTAGAACCCATGTATTATAGTAGTTGTACCATAGTAGCAAGAAAAGCAAGGAAAACAAATAAAAAGTAGAAAAATGAAGAAAATAAAATAAAAAGTAGATATAGGAAAAAAAAATGTGTTCGAGTACCAAGTCATAAGAACTTGTGTAGAATGAATGATCATCACACATCAAAATAACATTGCGCCAATTTAAGAAACAAGACACAGACGAGATAGACTGTGAAGTTCAAAGATGAAACAACAAAGAACCAGTGTGTTGTTTGGCAATGACAAGACCGTTAAAAGCATTAAGGCATGGAAATGACGGTTATGAAGCGGGAGTGACAGTTCATAAAAGTGTCGTATAAGTATTAAATGGTAAAAGCCACCAAAAATCACGACAAATCATCAGTACGAGGGGAAATCCACACAACATATTTGATAATAAAGATTCAATGATGGACCAACTCATCAACCACAATAGTGTATTGGAAAAGTTGGTTAAGGCAGGATAAGACAGGTACAGTTGACATGAAAGAACATAAACAACATAAGATTGTTAAGTATAACTCATTGTTGCATCCAATTGGGAGCGAACAAAGAAAACCAAAGTGAATTGGAGAATAGAGTCAACCTATAGCCACTAGAGTACAGACACAACACCAGTTAAGGAACCTGTCACCCAAGACGAATGGGGAAAGATCCACTAGCAATATCACCACTCTCACCTGGGACGAGTAGGTAAGGAGATATGCTTGGCAAGATTTCCAGCCTTAAGTTTATGGACCATGAAATTATGGATGCATAGAAATTCCCAGATGTAGCCAGGGAGAAATACTTGTGTGCTAAGAGTGTACCAAGTACAGGAGATCACATTTATTTCAACGCAACTTTTCACTCATATTTGAACGGAGGAGGTAACAGGTTTGGGGGTCACAAACCCTCCATTTCAATAAACAAGGAGGAAGAGGATCAGGATCCCACTGAAAGAGAGGTTCCCGGAAATTGGCCCCGTATACGGCGCCCAAATGGATGCTGAAGAATTGGAAAAGAAGAGTAGGCGAGGAGAAGAATGGTATTGGGGTCAAGAAACCTCAGCAGATTATCAACAAAGAAGATGATTACATGACAAGGAGGCTTAACATAATTATTCATCCCAATAGAAATAATGCCTTCGCCATGGGAAACAATACCCACAATGTCATCGTTCGGACTTAGGCGGATATCGTGCGGGAAGAGGCCTTTAGGAGGGAGAATTAGAAAATTTTAAGGCTCATTTCAAAGAAGCACACTAGAAACTCAACAAGGAACAGGAGTAGAAGGCCAAGAAAGCGTGAAAGGAAAAATGATGAAGTTGAAGCCATGGCCCAAAAGACATAAGCAGTCATCCATAAATTATACAAGGAATTATCAGAAGTTCCCCTAGTAGTAGAAGATACTATGGAGGAGCAATTGTTGAATATTGGCGAAGTCATTAAGGGATTCATGGAGCATATCCAGGAGTTATAGTTAGGGAGCATGCCAGGAACACCATGAGAGTTGCATGAATGAAGGGTGAGGATGGAAACAAAAACAATTGCTAACATTAAGAGAGTAGAAGGAGAATGCACAAAAATCTGTGAGGAGAGTGCGTAGGTGTGGAAATAATTGATAGGAGACCTGGAGATGAAGGTTGTAGAGGCCAAGATAAGAGAAGCGTAGTAATAAGTGAACCAGACAATAGAAAAGGTGGCTACACTGCCACCAATGGAGCATATGTTAGCCATTTTGGATTAGCGATGGGCATATGTAGAATTGGAGAGAATGAGGGATCAACAAAATATCCTTCATTAGAGACTAGGACCACTACAAGAAGAAGTAGTGAGGGTCATTGGAGATTTGGACACTATGCAAGGTAAGGTCTAGAAAGAAATGGTTGAGGCATAGGACAAACTTACAGACTTGACCACGTAAGGGGCACAGGAGATAGAAACAACAGAGGATGCAATCATCAGAGAGGTAGAGGTAGCAAAGGTTTCCTCTCAAAACTTCACTTCGGCATGGAAGAATAGGAAATTGGCCTGAGTGGCTCAGGACAAGCCACATGTGAGTGTTGGGGGCCTCTTGGACTGGAAATTTGGATACAGTTTTGGGAGAAAATCCTAAGTATAGGGAAATTGCGCAGAGGGAGGAAAGTATGTGCGTAGCTAAGATGCATCCAAGAGGACAATGCACAAAAGGAGGAAAGTGCGCAAGAGGAAGACAACGCACAAACAAAAGAATAAATCTAAGAGAGAATAGAGAGAGAGAGAGAGAGAGAGAGAGAGAGAGAGAGAGAGAGAGCATGATAAAAGGATAACAATATGACGTTCCAGAGATATAAGAACAATAGAAAAGTAGCATGCAAGTTGAAAATCAAAAGAAAGTAGACGAACATCCAGTTAACTAAGTTGGCCATGCATTGTAATGGGGTATTTTTTGGATGAACATACTAGGGTTTTTAGCCCTAGATTTTTGTATAAATATGTAACGGGTTGGGATATCAGGGATTCGCTCTCTACTACGGCTGGGTTTCAGTTCCATGTAAGTTGTGTGATGTTATGTTAGATGTTGAATTCCAAAGCGGTGAATGTAACAGTCTATTGGTGAGAAGAATGAATAAAGAAAGGTTACAGAGATGATATTGAATCTTAAGTTGTTTGACTTTCTATGTGTTCTTATGAATTCTATTTGTATGCCTCATAGAATAGACTTGTCTTATGGATTAATTATGGTGTAATGTTCATGACTGTGACCATAACGAATCCATGTAATAATTGGAAATATGTTTATTATAGGGATCTGAATCATAAGTAAGTTAAGACTAAATAAAATTGAATCACACACATAGACTTAATAAGGAAGAATGAACCGAATGTTGACCTCCCATTCCCTTACTATTGCAGAAGATCAGTTCTCGTAGTCCCAATAGATACCTCAGGTGATACTTCATCTGTGCAAGAAGGTGATACTGAAAAGGATGGTGTATGGTGGGTTTGTTGGTCATAGATAAACCAAACCTAGGGTCTTACAACCCGTGCACAGAAGAGCGCCAACAACACATTTATATGGACAAGAAAAGGATAGAAGAAGAACTTTCCAAATTTGGAATAGATTTAGAATCGGGAAACTGGATAGTATTGATATGATAGTAAGGGAAAATATATGATTATACACATGAGTATTAGATATAAATATGTTTACTTATATTACAATTTCTTGTATAATATGAGAACTAATGCTGGTAGATAAATAAGTGAGGAACTATCGCCAGATGGGGTGCTATTGGAGAATGTGTGTCATGCAGAGCAGCCAGGAGAGAGCCTATGTGGCACCATCCACGTGACGAATGTGTGCCTCTCCCTCCCACCACATTCATGCCTTTAAGTCTACCTTGCTCGAGACAGGGCGCCATTACTCTCAGTGCGCCCTGCTCTTTCTTGTCGTCCCTTCGATGGACCAAGACCTTCGTTTGGCCTTTACTCTATGCATGTGGACATTTAATGAAACACACCAGCTCCTTGGGCTATTTGAACTGCACCAGGGGCTTCGAATGCCTCATTCCCTCTTGGTTTATTTCTCCAGAGCTAGGCCTCCTGCCCAGCCTTTCTTTGGTCTGTTGTCGCTCTCTGCTAGTCTATTTTCACTCACTTTGGCCTTTTGTCGTTTTCACCCACCTGGTGTTTCAGAGATGCCCAGGCAGTGAGGGAAGTCTAAACGAGGCTCGACATAGTAGCCTAGCCGACCTCGTCTTGTCCTCCAGGCCCCGCCTGCACCCTCCCACAGTTCCTCCTCCTCGTCGACCACCTCATCCTCCTCCCTGGCGTAGTCGACTCATTCTCCAACCAACCTCTTGCTCCTTTCATCATCGGTTGCCTACAGGATGGAGTGGCTTGATTTCTCAGGGACCTCATTGGGTCTCAACCCAGGACCTCTGGGAAATTCAGCGTCTGCTTCACACTCTGATCCAGTGGCTCCACCTAACTCTCTAGCCTCCCATTTGCTTTAGGCCCTGCCTCTTGATGCTCATTTTCAGACCGACGGCCCATAAGCAAGCTAGAATTCACGTCAACAACCCCACTCATGAGCCGACTCTAGTGCTGACCTAGAATGTGAATGGAAAACAAGCCTCACAATGTTGCAAGGCCTGGTATTTGACTTTGCATCAGGACGTGGATGACCTTTGGTTTCTCCTGGAGATTTTGGACGATAAGGCTTCTCAATTCCTGCATTTTCTCTCCGCAATGCAAGGTGAACTTCACCCTCTAGCAGCAGGAACTACGACACCACTATTGGCACTAGCTCCCCCACCAAGGTCTTCGGACCTTGACAAGCTTGACCAAGAGGAGAACGTGCCACCAACGCAGCCGGAGGACTCCATGCAAGAGGAGAATGTGCCACCAACCTAACCGGACGACGCCATGCAACTGGATGGGACACCAGTCGAGGAGGAGCCGAATCCTCTCATGGACTCGACACTTGGCGCCTTCTTCCTAGACGCGTGGCCGTAGTATATCCCCTCTACATGATATGCTCAGATGTCTTTGTTTTTTTTCTATGTGTATTAAAGAGGTTTTGCCTCTTGATGGCCACCTTTTTCTTCTAATGTCTATGGTTATTACTGTTATAACGGTCACCATTAGGGACCAGAATTTAGGTTTTTCTTAATGCCAGTAGAAGTCTAAGACTTAAATCTATGGAGTTTCTCAGATGGCTGAGATGGTTTCCGCTTGGGGTAGCTCAGTGTTTACAACCTAAAACATTGGAAGTATTTTGTACTCTTTGATTTTGACAGACTTTTATACAATCTTACTTACAAAAAAAATGAAAAAGTGAGGAACTATGTAATTATTTCTTTTTTCTTATGAGATGAAAATTTTGACTATGGTATATAGAGTAGGGTCAAGAGGCACGTAGGGGTGGTAGGTGCAGGGGGAGTCTCCATGATCCCATAGGAAACAAAGTTGTCTACTATGCCTAGGGGATTGGAAATGTCTCAAACAATATTGTTGAGGCTTACTCGTTGTGGCGAGGTCTCTCCATCACAAAGGAAGAAGGTATTAGAACCATGATAATGCTTGGGGACTTTATGCTAGTTATCAAAGAAATGGTCGATCTAACCACCCCTTGGGGGGGGAGGACAAACTAAACTCAATATTTACATAATCAAAAGAACCCTTCCTGATTTGATCAGGTCTTGTTTTATCACATAAAAAGAGAGTTCAAAGGAGGAGCAAGCCATTGGGAAAAGTTGGCGTCCTCCTTAGGCTCTGGATTTCTAATAAAAAATGGGATTTCTAGTCATTTATCTATCCCATGATAGCATTTAATGGCTCCCTTTTCAATATGCATATACTTCTAATCAACAACTGCAAGCGATTTGGGAAGGATAATGTGTGGCTTCCTCGACTCTCACATTTGGTTTGATAGACTTCATTCATGGTAATTCAATGCGCTAGAATGAGTCCCCAGTTGAAATATGGGACAATGTCGACCATTTAGATCATCTGGGGTTTTTATCTAGTTTATTCGACTTGGAATTTGTGGAATTGTGTATTTAGGAGTGAACTTGGTAATGATTCAGTGGCAATTTGGGCCCTCTGGTGTAGGAACAACGAGCCTCTCAGTGGGTCTATGTAGAGGTGTTCGTGAGAGGTGGCATCAGGTCGTTTTGGGTCTTCAATGTGGGTAATTTCTTGCACTTTGGCTAGCCAATACCTAGCCTCTCGACCTCTCTCTTTAGTGCCCATTACTTCTGGTGTTTCTGGTAATTCGGGTTGGAATAGCCAAAACAAAGTTTTTTGGTATTTCCCCTTTTTCAACAAGTTGGAAATAGACTTTTCTATTTGGGGTTTATCTGGCTTGGTATTTTCCCCTTTAGTTTCCTTGTGAAAGGCATATTGAAAATAGTTGTGGATAATCCATATCTAAAATAAGTTCAAAGATTTCTCCGCAAGCATGAAAAAATAAACCGGGCCAACAGTAGTGTTGTCATGCTAATCTCCTCCAAATTTACTAGGCTAGAGCAGGCCAACATCACACACAATGCGAACGTTATGAATATTATCCTTCTTTAGAAGCAATGGATTGATTCTCTAGAGGTTGAGTGTAATAGACTTTGTTCTCTAGTTCTCTCTCAATGTTTGGACCCTCTCTCTCTCACTTCCAATAACCACGACATCGGGAACTCGGTGCAAGCACGGTTAGTGGAGGATGAAATAGTGTATCGAAATCATGATCCTATGGGGGTTGAAGACCCAAGCTCCTCTCATTCAAGAGAGGGGTAAGAAGAACATGACAATGTTCACTTCTGAATGTTTTCGAGTTGTAAGTATTTTGTGTCAATTTGTCAAGCAAGTCACCAGTAAAAATACCTAGAATCCTTGTATGAAGGAGGTGTTAACGTATATAGTAATTGTTTTAGAAATATGTATAGTTTTAGCGCAATCCTTGAACTTTGTTAAATGTAATTGTTGTTAGGTTTAACACAACCATCTTTTGAATGAATATAAATTTATGTTTGGTTATAAAAAAAAAGGGATGAAGAGGCACATAAGAAATATATGTACAAGGTTGAAAGAATTTTTTTTTAATGCATCTAGTAGTATGTAATATATTATAAAAAAAA
>JZKD02S2115531.1:0-17246 GCA_000966675.3 Picea glauca | reverse complement strand
AATAAAAATTCTAGTAAAGAATATTATGTATCATTAGCAAAAAGTTAAACTACTTTTTAACCACAAAATATCATATATATATAGTAAAAGTATTTATCACATAAAAATCTAATTAAACAAATTTCTACCCACAAAAATCATATATTATTATATATAAGATGAAACTAATTTTTAACCACAAAAAATTATATATCACATAAAAATCTAATTAAACTAATGTATAACCACAAAAATCAAATATTTAAGAAAGATCTAATTAAACTAATTCCTAACCACAAAAAATCATATATTAGATAAGCATACAATTAAACTAATTTTCAACCACAAAAAATCATATATTATATAAAAAATATCTTCTTACTAATTATATAATATGATTTTAAAAAATAATAAAACAGCTGGCAAACAAAACATTAGTACATAGTGGGCCTCTTCAATCACTTTCCTTACACCCTCTTCAATCTCCTTCCCTCTTATTTGCTTACCCGAAATGGTAATGGAATGTCAGAAGTTCCATGTTGTTAGGCCCTTCCATGTTGTTAGGCCCTATAAGAAGTCAAAAGTATAAGTTGTGCCCTATGATGCATGAGTTTAATCATCAAATTTTGTAAAAAAATCATCTTAGGTGTTTGCCATATTTAGAAATTTTATAGTGGAAACTCTAATCATTGAGCAATTTATAAAAAATGAGAAACCACTCATCTTAGGTGTTTGCCATATTTAGAAATTTTATAGTGGAGACTCTGAGAAACCACTATGACCTAAAATAATTGAGAGAAGACCCCCCTGGTACACCTGTTTTTTCTGAGTGCAACAAAAATCACCTCACTCACTCATGTGTCATTGTCACCTTTCATACTACCTCTTTTTCAGATAACACCCTCAAGACATGAATCATCACCCCACCTTAGTTTAAAATGACAGCTGTCCTCACTCTATTTCCACACTGATATCATCACCCCAAGCTTGTTTAAAATGACAGTTGTCATCACTCTATTTTCACATTGATATGCTTTCAAATCTACGCCACGTGTCCCGGTGCTGGACCTGTAATTTCTTATTTACTCTCCTTTCTTCATTTGGCTTACCTCATTGGGCCCGGCACAAATTCCCATCTATTAAATCAAATAACAAAATCATGAGGCCTTTGAGTGGAAAAGGGAAGCCGGGACCAAGTTCTCTATTTCACTGATTTTATTATTGGTGCCCAACTTTGTAAACGCTCTGAACAGGATAAAAACTGCTTTGTTCACAGCTTTGGTTAAAATCCGGTAATATATGTTACATGGTTTTGAAAATTCGACTGGTTTTACGTTTTTATAAAGTTACTGGTCGTTTCAGAAACCTATAAAAACCTTTGAATCATGGTGGAGCCGTACAGATCACAATTCCAAATTTTAATTTGGGAAATGAGAGCATTTTGACCCATTTTAGGTTAGCTGGCTCTCACTCAGTGCTAGTGATATTTATATTACTACAGTGACATATTTTCACAATTATTAATTATTTTCAATTCAATATCATTGAAGAATTTTGATATCTATTTTCATTATAGATATATATTTTTACAGTTATAGTTATCTTAAATTCGATATTATTAAATAATTTTTATATTTATTTTATGTTAATAGTTATATTAAATTCAATATTATTAATAATTTTAATATTTATTATCATTATAAAGAGTGAGTGAGGCAGCTGTGGTTTAGTAGGTGGAATATCGAGTTGTCATATAAGTAGTTAAAGTTTATCTGTAATGGATATATTCTGAATTAATTTAAATTTTATTTTAATGGATATATCCTGAATTAATTTAATGTTTATTTGTAATGGATATATCTTGAATTCAATTTAAGGGGATATATTTTGAATTAATTTAAAGTTTATCTTTAATGGATATATCTTGAATTCAATTTAAGGTTCACTTATGGAAAATTGTTTGACATGGTCTGGTCTTTACTTCCGTGCAAGATCATATGTATGATATACTAGTCTTTAAAATATAAAGTTTTAATACATCAATACACTTTTTCTTCTTAAAATATAAAGTTTTAATAGATAAATACACTCTTTTTTTTCCGGGTGTTAACAAATTTTTCCAAATTTCACCAAGTGGGTTTTGTTGCATACAATTCAAAATCTTTGACATGTTGCACATGGTAAGTATTTCACCAATATTTGACATGGGAAATGGTTTAAAAAATGAAAACATATACTAGTTTTTATAGTTTCAATAGATAAATATACCTTGTGAAGGGCATCCACAAATTCCCCCCAAAGTGGATTAAGTTGCATACAATTTAAAATATTTAAAATGTTACACACTAAGTATTCCATCAATATTTGATTTGACATGGGAAGTGAATTCAAAAATGCAAATGTAATATTTTAATTGTTGGAAAAGTTTTAAATAGATAAATAAACTTCTAACATATTTAACCATCTCTTCAAAAAAATTTGTATCTATCTTTCCTTCAAACAATGGGATATCAAATTTTACTTATACCTTGAAGGGTGTTTGAAATGTACCCTCAAGGGTGTTGTTCATTTGAATTGATTTCTTATTGAAGGTGCCTCTATTGTTGTTGGAAGTTGTGTAAGGATCTAGGATAAATAGTCCATCATCTTGTTCCTTTGTTGGTTATGGGATTCCTTGAGAAACAATTGATATGATCTCCCGCTTCATTGTCTTTCTTTACTTCATTCTTCATTGGTGGTTTGGTGGTTGTTTGGTTCAGTGAGGGAATTCTTCACCAAGTTTGGTTAGTTTGGGTCCCAACTCCCTATACCTTGACCTTATTGGGGAGAGAGAGAGAGAGAGAGAGAGAGAGAGAGAGAGGATTGCTTTGATACCACTGATCCATATTGCATTGAGAATGAAATAAAATAACACAATATTGCAAATAACATAAGATACAATATTGAAACACAATATTACCATGAAAACCAAATTCTATTAATGAATCAAATGGTGAAAATTATTGAAATCTACACAAGAATACAAAATGGCTAGAATGGTGGTAGCTTATTCATGAAAAGAGATATGACGACTACACTCATTCACAAAAATCCCATAATAAGAGGCTAAAACTAAATTTTATCCTAAGTCAAATGAAACGAAGACACGAGAAACAAAGGACACAAAAATACAAGTGTCTGACATAGGACATGGCGACCCCAGAAATATGACACGATACACACACACACACATATGTATATACTAATTACACGTACAAAAATGAAATATAGACATAAAAATTCATTTTTTGTTAGAAACTAGAACATTTGCAAACTATTGATACATCATATTCATGTTTCATACATGATACAAATTAAATCATGCAACTAGTTATTAATACTACATCAATGATGACCAAATGACAAACACACAAGAAATTAGAATCGTAAAGTGTAATTTTCTCTTTAAGTCATCAAAATCAAAATGCATTACATAGATATTAAGTCACTGATAGGTGGGAATGCTAATGGAAAATGAAAAATAGGGCAGATACTAGAACCATATATAGAAAAATGTGATAGCCCATGACTGTCAATAGTCCTCATCCATGTCAAAATCATCAAAATAAACATCACTACCATTGCTCTCTCCTTCATCCTCCTCCTCTATGTCCAATCTAATCTAAGCATATACTAGTATGGAGGATGACCTCTCAAGACGATCACCATAATCAAAAGTGACTGGATCTAGCATTGGTTCATTAAGATCCATTTTGGTTAATGCCAACTCAACATTGTTGTACAAATCCATATCATCAGGAAACACATCCCATATCTTTGTCTTTCCCTTCAACCACTCCTCCCTCTACCTATAAATAAGATGGAGGTTGGTGTGCACATACACCATTGTCTCTACCTTGGACTACTTAAGCCCACTCTTCTTCAAACTATACAAATTCCCATATGTGTTGCAATTCCTCTCGCAACAAGAGGATGAAATAACTTGAGTGAGGAGCCTCATGGATAATTAATGTAGAATAGGGCATGGTTCCCCATGAGTTGCCCACTAAGAATATGGATTACTAACCCCCCTGTCTTTGAGCACATCATAGCCTCCAAATATCCTAATGTTAGTTGAAAAATCTATGAATCCCTCCTCCATGTTATCAAGGGATTCTCTATCTTGATATATCCTTCTAAATGCATCCTTCCTCCCTTGTGAAATCTCTCCATCCATGTGAGGATGGAATCTATGTGAAGGGCCACCATTGAGCCAATAATTATTGTAGGATTTTGGATTCAATGAGTGATCTAATGAATGCAAAGGTGTGCAATTATTATCCCACTTGTTGATAAGAATACCCTGCATGGTGGTGAATAAGGTCTTTGTTGATGTCCCATATTTAGTGCAATCATTCTGTAAAATAATGGTCTTTGTGGATTCAATCATGGAATCCCACCCCTCATAAACATCTTCTATGATGAGATAGTTTGTTCTTGAAAAATACAACAAAGAGATGATAGGGTCCATGATATTAATGGTAAGATACACCCTCTTCCACCAACCATCATCTAAAACGGTATCCTCGGCCATCTTTGAAAAAGATTGATTTGTCTTTCTCCAGAAAGACCAAAACTTTGAAATAACAATGGACCCAAGAGTGGTCTTAACCTCCCTCAACCTCTTAATCATGATGAATGAGGATGAAAACTAAGTATCTGCAATCTTCAACAATGATATATGTGTACTCTTTATATATTTGTGAGGGAATTGGTATGGTTTTGTACAAAATTGTGGATATGGCATGCATTCTCAGTAATACTTTCCATCAATTTCACATATGAAGAAATAGATTTAAGTGATAAATTCAAAGAATGAACAATGCAAGGTGTCCAAAATATCTATGGATATTTAGCTTCCACAATCATGTGAACAACCTTGCAAACAAGTGCATTATCTATAATAATTTGCACACAAGAATCAACACCTACATATTCAATCATTTTAAGGAACTCAACCATTTATTGTGCATCCTTGTATTTTCCAAGAGGATCCACTTCTTTCAAGAAGACTGGTCTATTCAGGGAAGACACCATGAAATTAATGAGTGGATGGTGTGCTACATCCGACCATCCAATTAGAAACAATACTAACACTGGATGAGGACCATGATGGTTTAATAGGCTCTAGGATTTTATCCACCTTCTTATTTTTCTTAACCAACAATGTGGTTCTAAGCTTCTCTGGACTAGGAAGCACATACCCAATTGGAGTCCATTCAACTAGAGCTTGACACATCTCAATAAACAAAGGAGTACATGCAACATTAAATGAAATTAAGTCGATATAGAAAGAAAAAAAACACAATGATAAGATCAATCTCATCTCACCTCTCTTGTTGAAACATCATGTCCATTGGACCACCACTTATAGTTTCCCTCTTTCTTGTTGATTGAATTTAAATCTCACTCCCAAATCCTCTAGATGACTTCCTCAAGAATGGAAGAGAATCCTAATTTTTGTTTTTCCTACTTGTTTCTACAACCTTGTCCAAGCCAACATTATCATCTCTTTCCATTTCTTTTTGTTTGGATGCACTCAATTATTTGCATGGTACGAGTCCATAGGGATAACCCAAAAAATGGCCCTTAACTCAGTAGTAGGTTCTCTTAAACTAAATATTGCAGAAACTACATGTCCAAAGAAAATTCCCTTCCCCCTTAAACTTGGCCCCGAGCCCTTGTGTCTTGTAACATAATTCCACAATGGATATTTATTCTCTTGATCCTATTATCTTGCTACAACAATGCTTTTTTTTAGGATTAGAATATTCAATTGCAGCTCCACTTGCAACAAATGGAACATTGGAAAATATATATGAATTTGAAGGAGAGGGGCAACAACAGTAGCATTCCTCCCTTTTATTTGACCTTTCCAGATTCCCTTGTTGATTGAGCCATGATTTTCTATGGAAAAAGGAAAATAAAACATCGTTCTAGGAAAAAACAAGAAATCTGGTTGGAAAATACACCTAGAAAGAATTTGGAATCCCTTCAAATTTATAATTTACCCTTAAGTTGCACACCAACACAACTCAGAGCTCCAACCTACAAAAGAAAATGAGAAAAAATGAGAGGCAAATAACCTTTTTAGAGACCCACGGGTCACTTTTCATGTCATATGTGTCAGGTACTCTTATTATCCTCTCATTATCCTACTTCAAAGTATCCTCATCTTTGAAAAGGTAAAGCTTACCATGTTTTTACTCTAATTTGGGTTCTATCCCTGTAGTCTTTTAATAGTTCCTTGTAATAGGAGTCTAGAATCTTCACACCAAATTGTGTAACCATCATTGTCCATATTGGGTTTCAATTTACCATTGCAAGAACTCTCTTCTACATAAAACTACAATGAAAACATAATCACATGTTGGCATTGTTTAACATGATCAAATCGATTTTAACCAACCATGATATGATAAGAAGAGAATAAAATATAGCATGGCAAATACCCTACAAAACAAAATGATTAATTTGAACATTGATTTTTCCATACAAATCATTTCTCCCAACAAAACAAAATGATTAATATGAACATTGATTTTTCCATACAAATCATTTCTCCTGCATAGTGTTAAAATACATAGAAATAGCCATATTTTCACCATCAATCTACCCCCATGCACACCAAAATACAATGGATTTCCCTTTTCTAGGTTAACATTAGTTCTCCATCACAATTAAGTTTCTTCCTCATAAAATAAGATGCAAGTGAACATTCTTAGTTGGGCATTGAATTACATGAATATATCCTTTAATCTAATTGAGATTCAATGGAAAAGAGATAATGAAATATAGCTCCATTCTCTTCTTGAAAATTGTAATATGTAATGTACCTCCTAATGATGAAAAACATACATTAATATATTTCTCATAGTATTCATGAGTTTGATCTCAAAATTAATTTCGAGGACTTGCCATTGCAAAGACAAATGCATCTTCAAAACATCTTCTTCCTCCCATAAAACTCAATATAAGTACTAAAATCATTATAATATCCTTTCAGGACATTGAGGAATTACAATATAATTTTCATAATGTCCTACACAAAAATCCCTCTCAATCAATTTTATCATCATATTCTCAATCTTGTAAATAAAGTTTGTTTAATCAACAATTTTTCAACACCACCAATCTGTAGAAATCTAGATATGATACCATACATATATCGTTAACTTTGTAAAAATATAAGTTATTTCATAACAACTCATGTATCTTGATAAGACAATTGTCTATTGAAAATAATTGGTTTTCTTAATGGTGTGTGTTATCACCTAAAATTTGATCATAGAGCTATATAGGTGATCACTAGAAGGGTCATCGTTTCAATACACCAAAATGCATACTCGAGGCATTAATAGAACATACTCAGGAGAGTAGAAAACCATGTAAAGTGGGTTTTTAATTTATTCATACGACTCAACAATGTGTATTTTGCATGATCTTTGTGCATCCGCATGATTGTCCCTTAAAAATTTGTGTGGATGGACTAGAAGTGAGGTTTCAACCACATTCAACACATTAATGAAAAAAGTCTCATCATGAGTACTCTCAGGTTGAAGTACCAAGACACCTCAAACTCCTTAGCATTCAATACTGGAACTCTAAGTGGTTCCATGTCCACTTAGACACGGGAAGACACACCCAAGTGGCTCTTCCTTTCCCACTTGGAACTAGTATTTATTGAGCTTGATTAAGGGCCTATAAAAGGAGGTCGTTGGTATGCATAAAAATAGGAGAATAAAAAGAATTTTTATGTTGTTTTAATGAGTTCGGAGAATCCACTTTCCCAATGTCTCATTCCTACATCCATAAGAACCAAGCTTTCTGAATTGGACCTTTTCTATTCGAGAGCTTTGTGAAACTTCTTGTTCAATAAGTGAGAGAAAAAAGTTCCAAGGGACACAAAAGGACCCTCACAAGGAGGAGAAGGAGAGCCCAATTTTTATCTATATCCTCTGTGGTGTTATCAACTTGGTATTTTCTATTGGTATACAATTATTTCATGTTTATTTTATATTTTGTGACCATGCATGTTATATTCATGCCTTCTTTTGTTTACTTCTTGTACATGGATGTTTTATGAATTTGGTTTTGTTCTAACATACTAACTTTGGTGTTATCTCTGCCTAGCTAACACTTAATTGTTTATTTTTTCTCACCAAAGTGACAAAACAGACAAAACAAATTGGTGAATCAACTAGTTTTCTAACTCTCTTTTTTTCCCCTTAGGCTTGTGGAGCCTCTTCTATTATTTTTATTGTGTTGCAGGTTGCAAAATTGGCCTGATAATAGGTTTAAACCAAGCTTTCAGGCCCCCATCACTGTGGGAACTTGTGCGGAAATGTTTCATCCATGGTGCCACACTCTGCACAAATTTTGAAAGAACAGACTCATAGAAATGTTAAAGTCTCTCATGTCACAATGTTTTGTTCCTGTGCAATATGTTCCCATTAGCGCACCTATCATCATTATGACTCATACAAATCTTCTTTCTCCCTAGGTCACATATGTTTTTCACTTTGGCCTACCAACAAGGGCTAAGAGTTAAATTAAATGCACTTTGTAATCAACAAAAAAATGATTTTAAGTTCATTCTTGCATATAGGTTAGCTAAATTAGATTGGTACAAAACATAAAAAGAACCAATATTTATTTTTCCTTTCCACATGGATGGCCTCCTAAAGCACATGAACTTTATTAATTGAAATTTTTTCTTTCATCAATCATTTTGTGGGACTAGGAGCTTCTCTTTTCTACCTTGAGTAAGCTCTTCTTCTCGCACTCTCTCAAGTGATCTTGGTGGATCAAAAAAGGTATAAAGGATTTCTTTATCTCCCTTGTTTATGTCAAAACACATAGGAATTAAAACCAAAAGTTTGAAAGTAAGCACCCATACATTTGCACATATTTCTTGTTTATTTACAAAACAACAACACTAGGGAGTTTAAAGTACTTAAAGGACCCCATATGTCCTCATCTCTTCACAATCCAGGGGATTTTTTATTTTTTCAATAAACACTTAGGGAGTTAAAGGTTATAAAAGGACCCCATATGTCCATATCCTGACAATCTAGGGATAGTTTTAATTTCAAGTCATTTAAATTTTCACAAGCTTTCATATTACACGTAGTGTTTAATTATGAAGTTGCAAAGGCCCCACGATACCCACATGCACCAATTTTACACATAAGTATTTTCACACTTCACACTTGCACACCATTTCACTCACACATTAAGGCATCCAAAGTTCACCTTTGTCAAGAATGTTCTCCCCCTTACCGCTTAAAGCGATCTAGAGGAATTAGAATGGAAAAGGATTCCTAAAGGTCCTTCTTTCACAACTTTAAACGGATTGGTCCATGAACCCAATCCTAAACGTTTAAAATAAAAATCTAAAAGAACATGTTAAAATCCTCCCTTGTGAGGTAAAAAGAAAAATTAGTTCATGTTAGGATTTCAAGGGTAGGCATCCGAATAACCCCACGTTATCACTTTTCATTGCTGTAATGATCCAAATGTTGAAGATATCAGAATAAACCAAAAGTACACACTATGTAAAATAACGTGAGCGTGGAGAAAGACTTCAATATATATAAGAGAGATATGTTACACAATAAATCCTTAAAGAATAGGAGAACCTCCTCCAAATATCCAAATACATTTCTACATCACAATTCACATCTCCTCAATAATGAATACATGATATCTATATATATCTATTTAGATACTACACATGAGGCCCCTTTACTATTAGGTCGAACCTATTACACATATATTTACACATTACATGTACATTTATCCCCATATATGCCCCCCCTTGGGTTCATATCATACACATTTAACCCCATACATGCCACCATTAGATCATAACATAGTACCCTCCTTTAAAAAGATTTGTCCTCAAAGATTTTCAATTAAAGGCTTCACATGTGATGAAACCCAGTAATATGATTTTTTTTTGTTACTCCTTTCTTCATTCCATTGAAGATGATCTATCCACCCAAAATCAATTATTTTCGGTCTTAATACTTGGTGTCTAGTTGTTGCATAATTTTCTTTCATTCGATTCCATGTATTGTTGTTTTAACTTCTTCAATTTGTAGTGGTTGTTGGTCTTTCATAATAGCTTGTTGAAGAGTGGTTTTGTGATGCTTTGTTCCATGAATATTGATCAATATTCCTTATTCTTCCTTGATAATGTTGATATTGACCTTCTTGTATTCCTTGAAATGTTTCCTGGTGATGAGGGTGTCAATATGGTTCCACATTTGATGGTTTTTCTTCACTCTGCATGTGCATTTCATCTATGTTCTTTTTAGAGACAATGGAATCCTCTATCTTCCTTGCTTTATCTTTGATTTCTCTAGCCTTGGAAATAATACCATCATACTTAACATGTACATTCTCTAGATGAAGTTCAACTTATTCAAGCATCATATGGTGACCTTATTGAATATTGTCTTCCTCCTCCTTTTGAAGCTGCAATGTGACCACATATATCAAATTCTGACATCAATCTTCACTTATGGATTGCATTTCTGATTTTAATTCATCAGTATTTAGGGATTCCTCAATCTTCTTGTAAATTTCCTCTTCAAGTCTTTTGGTAGTTTCTTCATCTAATATCCTTTCTTTTTCTTGATTTTGACAATGCTTATTTTCTTCTTTCAATCTCTTAACCTCATCCAATAGTTTTTTATCATGTTTTCATAATCTACATATTTGTTCATCTTTCTTTTTCAATTCTTCCCTTTACTCTTTTTTTCCAACCTTCCATCACTAATATTTTCTTTCTTTATGTTCTTAACATCCTTAATGAGTGATTCATTAAGGGATTGCATCTTCTAAAACTTATCATCTTTCTTAATAATATATTTTCTTAGTTATTCGTTGTAATTTGGAGACTTTTTCTTTGGCTTCTTTTAACTCATCTTGAATTGTATACCTCGCCTCCATTTTTGTATCCGTAATCCATTTATATGAGAATATTTTTTTTAATTCTTCCCATGTGAAGGTTCCATCTAGTATCCTTATCCATACTCATCCACCACTTTCAAGCTTCATCACAAAGACAAAAATTTTATATTGAAGGATTCCTATCATATTCCTTTACCAACCTCAACCATTCCATAGGATTGATTTTTTCTTTATCTTCATCTCATGTAAATTTAGGTATTTCCATTGATTCTTAACCGAGTTCTAACTACAGTTCTCAACTTACAGATTCAATATATCAAGAATAATGATATAAAATAGTTATAATCCTTTTCCCAATATAATATTATTCTTCTTCTTTTTCCAATGTATTTTGAATAAACTCAATCGGACATCTCAATCAAAATTTATGACAGTTTTAACTGAACATACATTTGAAAACCCTGATTTGGAGTCTGTCCTTTTGATGTATTTATGAAATTTTGGCTCTTATGAGTCTGAAATTTTGGCATGTATTACTATGATATTTCGTCTTTGCAATGCCATAGGTCTGACCAAAATTTGATTTCCCAAGTGAAATTTATGATAACTTTCTCAAACCTTGTTGATTTTTGGCCTTTCCTGGAGAGAGAACTTGTACAAAATTCCACATGTCAAAATTTTAATACCTGAATATGGAAATGGTATAAAAAAGACTATGGATTGTAATCTTTCAAATGAAATTTTTCTTAGTGAATTTGGATCCTTGTTGAAGAATATATAACTATTTTACCTGGAATGCTTATTTGAGACTAGTAATAGGACTAGTCAAAAACCCTATCTTCAATGGGGTATATCTATGAATGTATAATGACCCACAACATGAAATTTTTAACACAGGTACCTTGCAATGTCTTATAAATCACCTATAAGTTTTTTCATTATAAATTATCCCATTAAACAAGTTATAACGAAAATTCCAGGATGACTCATTTGAAATTGAATTCAAGATTAGTCAGAAACCCTATCTTCCATAGGTTGTATCTCCAAAATTGTAATGACACAAAAGATGAAATTTTTATCATAGATACCTTGATATGTCTTCTCAATAACCTCCAATTTTTGTTGTCTAGAGCATTCCAAGAAAAAATTATAGTGAAAATTCTAAGATGACTTGATTGGAGAAGAAAAAAACCTAGGATCAATGCCTTGATACCAAATGTAATGATCCAAATGTTGAAGATATTAGAATAAAACAAAAGTACACACCATGTACAACTATGTGAACGTGGAGAAAAACTACAATATGTGTAATAGAGATAATTTACACAGTAAATCCTTGAATAATAGGAGAACCTCCTCCAAATATCCAAATACATTTTTACATCACAATTCAGATTTCCTCAATAATCAATACATGATATCTATATGTACCTATTCACACACTACACATGAGGCCCCTTTAATATTAGGTATGACCTATTACATATATATTTATACAGTACATGTACATTTAGCCCCATATATGCCCCTGCTTGGGGTCATATCATACACATTTAACCCCATATATGCCCCACGATGCCTCCATGCACCAATTTTACACATTAGTGTTTTCACGCTTCACACTTGCACACCATTGCACTCACACACATTAAGGCAAAAAAAATTCACCTTTGTCAAGAATGATCCCCCCCTTGTTCCCAAAAATGATTTAGGGGGATTAGATTGGACAAGGAGTCCTAAAGGTCCTTCATTCAAGCCTTAAATGGATTGGTCCATGATCCCAATCCTAAAAGAACCTGCTAAAATCCTCCCTTGTGAGGTCACAATTTTTTTTTAGTTCAGATTAGGATCTTGGGTATAGGCATCCAAATAACCCCCCTGTTATATCTTTTCATTAAAAACATAGTAGTTGACTATTTAGGGCACTTACATACTTAATTTCAAGTGTGCTAGACCAAGGCAAGGAAATACCTGTGAAGGGGAAAAGGCTTAGGTCAGATTGTTCCAGACAAGCCTCCTTGAGCCACTGAGCTCTTGTGAGGTTTCCCAACCCATGACCACATTTTGAGGTTGATATTTTTCTACCAACACTTGAATGAGGTAACTTGGTGGCCAAAAAAATAGGATTTCTACAGACGTGGTGGTTGTGGTTTGCAACTTCTCTTAGGTTGTGTTTTTAATAACTATTGAGAAATATAATCAACTCTTCTAGGATATGCACCATTTACCCCTCATTATAATTGATCTTTCATACCTTCACTAGACTCCTTTATTCTGGTGGGTTCATGCCCCATTATCAAAATATATTGGAAGGACCAATGACTTTGAGAGGAATGATGCTACATCTTTAAGACATGTGCTTTTACTTTTATTCCCCCATGTGAAAAATATCCCATTCTACCAAAACATTTTACTTTAAGTTGATACATGTATGTTTGTTGTATCCTTTTGACACTTACCACATTCAAATTCATTCTTCATTAAAGTAGGCCATAACTGTTTCAAAAAAACACTAGTTAGTCATATTTTCACTTGAACAACTCACACACACATTTTCTAGTCTAGAACCATAGGGAAACCACTACCTCCCTAGCATTCTAGATGCCTGATTGACCTCCCACTAGTATTAAGAGGTATCTTTGGTCTTACCGCTTCACCTATTTGAACTCCCCACTCACCTCTAAGTGCAACATGGCTTGGTTCATCCTTGCTTGGGCCCACCCTGCTAGGCACACCTACTAAAAATAACCCATCCAATATCCCTTGCTCATCAAGAAACAACTCTCAAAACTCAACCACAATGCCAGGACCACAAAACCTACCATATATGGCTTCGTTAAATATTCTTTATTTAACAAATCTCACCAACGATCCCATATTAGAAGATGCCCCTTGACTTCCCATGCCGACCAAGCTCCCTTCAGACATTCCCAAGTTTGACAAGAAGTTGGGTGAATACCTTGCTAACCATGTCATGAACTTCCATCTATGGTGCTCATCCAACAATATCACTGACGATTCCATCCAACTATGACTATTTCAATGAACCTTAATTGGTCCCTCTACAAAATGGTACATAGAATAAAAATCAGGGTCCCATGTGACCTTCACATTGTTAGCTAAGGATTTCTTAGCCTTGTTTCAATTACCATTGCACCATGACATTGGTTTGGAAATCCTTTCTTATTTTTGTCAAACTACTTCCACCCATATTGCAGATCAAATCCATGAATGGTGTTGAAGAAGGAAGCTATGTAAAATTGACGTCACCAAAGAACTACTCCTTGATTGGTTCCTCAAGTCACTTTTGCCCCTCATCATAAAATATGTGGTCAAAACCATGCCATGAACTAGAGAAGAGGCCATAATCAAATTCCAACACTTTGACTTGATTTATCCATGTTCTGGTTACCTATATATAGTGCTCCTTGAATCCTACCATTCGGTTAAGACAAACCTGGAACATGTCATTCGGCTAACAAACTGATCAGGTCCATGACCCACTCCAACCCAATACAATACTTACATAGCCAGTGACAAATCAATGGGAAATTTTCTCGATGGATCGTAATTCTCCAAGAGTTTTATCTAGAGTTCACCACTCCCAAAAGTAACAAGGCACTCATCCTCGCAGAGTTCATCATTAATTTACCATCCAACATTAAGGAATCACCTGTGAATGAAAATTTCCCCGATGAGAATATGTTTTTCCTCTCATCGGGTGACCCTTGTTATGGTGACACTCTCGCTTACCTTTGCAATGAAAATTTCGGTTCACAACTCTCTCGGGATGATCACCGATGTATCTACGACCAAGCCCACTGATATATCCTCATAAGATATTTTCTATATCGACAGAGAGTTGATACCATATTACCATTTTTCCTCACCCTTGACAAGGTGGAGCGAGTCCTTAACTATTTCCACAATGGCATTTGCAATGGGAATCTATATGGTATGTCCACTACCTAGAAATTTGTTCAGGCCAACGAATTTTGGAAAACCTTGTTTTATGACTACATTCACATAGTCAAGTGGTGTACCAGGTGCCAAATGTTCACACATAAAGAAAAATCCCCACCAACCCCTTTACACCCAGTTACAACCACCCCTTCTGTAAATGGGCATCGAATTTATGACATGCAAACCCCCATATAGAAATGGTCACAAGTACATCATTGTGGTTGTTGATTACTTCACCAAATGGGCTGAAGACATGCCCACCTTCAAAAATATTTCAAATACAATGGCTTGCTTCTTTTTCAATCATGTTATCACTTGTTTTGGTGTTCCCCAACATATATTCTCAAACCATGATTTTTTTTTTGAAAACGAGGTGTTTAAGGAATTATCCTTGTGTCACAACTTCACTCATGAGTTCTCTTCCCCAAAATATCCACAATCTAATGTTCAATTTGAGGCCATCAACAAAGTCCTTAAAACCATGTTGTAGCGGACAATGAACGAACACAAAACCAATTGGAACCACATGCTTTCTTTGAACTTTTGGTATACCAAATGGATATCAAAACCACCATAGGTTTTACCCCTTTCCAGCTTGTCCATGGGGTACAAGTAGTCCTACCCATTGAGTGTGGAATACAAACACTCCAAACAATAGTTGAACTGCTACTAGACATCATTGTCCTTAAACAATACCTCATTTCCTTAGAGACTATCGATGAACATCGTCTGTCCTTGTTACAACATAATGAAGCCACCAAAAACTGCTCAAAATACCCTCGTTCCTTCAACGAAGGTGACCTTGTCCTCACCTATGATATTTCCCATGATACTTTAGGTGATGGAATATTTGAATCCCTTTGGCAAGGCCCTTTAATCATCAAACACTACCTCATTAAGGGGGCATACATCCTTTCCCATCCTAAAGGTAGCCTTCTCAAAGACCCTATCAATGGGTTATACGTGAATAGGTTTTATCCTTAAGTAGCCATTCTACTTTGGACCACCTCCATGTGCATATTTTTCTTTCTAAAAATGTTTATAGATTATTTAATCTTTTTTTACATGAACATTGAAATTTTCCACATTTATGATCACTTGTACTTTTTGTATTACCAGATGAATCATTCATTGGCATATCACATCAATTTTTCTGACAATGCTAGTCGATGGACTCTGAATCTTACTTCAACGGCTTAGGAGATTTATTCACATTCTCATACACTGCTTCACTCCAACAATGTATGCCTAAGTCCAACTATGAATAACCAAGTAGAGTATGTTGTTGTGATCAACCTTCGAATTGATACCACTTGCCTTCACGTTCACCACTTTAGCATATTCTTGGATTCCCAACTTGTCGTCCTACAATTGAACAATGTTTATCATGTTCTTGACCCTTCCCAACTTATAAAATACTTGCAAGTTAAACTTTTTTCAAGGAATTTTGAATCCATCACATTCACACATATCCCTAGAAGTGAAAGCCAATTTGTAGATCATATTGCAAATGAAATTATAGACTGGCATTTGTCTCATTAATTAAACATTGTTTAGCATGATTTTTCTATCTTAACATATGCATGTTTTGTCATCATTATATCACAAACATGTATAAATAAATAAGTAAAAATACATAAGCATATCATCAGAGACACAACATCACACCATCAAGTCACACCATCACGAAACATCAATATATGTGTTATCCTTCACTACTTTTGTTCTCGTAAGTCATATAAAAAATGGGGGCATTTCCCCCATATCTAAAAAAATATACAAAATATGGGCCTTTCCCATATATACATTCATTTACAAAAACGGGATCGACCCATATACACAATATACATATCACTAAGGTGGCCCAAGCTGCGATGGCCCCTGAGATGGGGGCACCCCACTTGTAGGTAGCCTCATTTTCTTGATAGTCATCACATCCACCGTCGTCACCCATCTCACCAACAGGTGCCAATTTGGAGAATTGCCTATGTATTCCTATAGCACCTCCTCCTCAAAGCGTGACCAACCAGCCTCCTACACCATGGGGTGCACTCAGTCAAAATGTCGACAAAGATTTGTCAGTTGTGACTGGAGCCACACCTCTCTCTTAGTTTCTCCCCCATCCCCTAGATCCTCCTAATGTTTTTGTGAGGGTCCAGCTCCTACATCATGATGTCCTCATCACTATCCCACTCTCAAAGGCTCTCCTAAGTCTACTACTATCACCCTTACTGATGTTAGGATATCCCTCACCATAGGGACCTATTGAATATGGGTCCCACATCTACAAACACAAAAATATTACTCATTAGTAATATGTTATATAATAAAAACCAAGAGAAAAA
>JZKD02S2115520.1:35284-46998 GCA_000966675.3 Picea glauca | reverse complement strand
TCTTGGGTGACGTACCAGGCCTTCCAAGGGAAACGTTCCAATAAAGGGGGCACAACCCCCCTAGGTACAGGTCTGCTCAGCTGCCTCTGGTGGATCCTTCCGCTCTTCCTTGGTGAAAACGCTCTGCATGTCTCTAACCCTGCTAGGGTATTATCATCCATCGGGTGGGCTCTTCATCCCCATGGATGTCTGAACTAATCATCTCCCCATGTGTACCTGTCCAATGTGGTACTTGTCTATCGGGCATGATCCTTGACATCAACAGATATGCCCTCCATGGGCTCATAAGTCACATGGATCATAGAAATGTCAATCACATATAATCATCAATATTATTAAACGTGTACATAAAACCCCTTTACCCCAGTCAAGTGCCCAAAGACATTATACAAGTTTACAATGAAATTTTGGAGGAAGTGACAAGACGTCCTATTGGGCTAGTGTCTACTGGAAGAGGGATATTTCTGGAAAGGATTAAATCCAAGTCATGTAAGTGGGTGAGGTGGATGGGGATGCCTGGGAAAAAGGTGCAGTGATAGCAGGGATGGCTTACCGGTGGGTGCCTCTATGGAGGGTGAGCTACACGTGTCATGGATGCAATTGTTTCCAAGCCCATTCATGCCTTTTATATTCATTATTTTTCTTTCAAGAAGCTAGTCAAGGGACACTACCCTAGCTTGGTGACTAGTGGTGGCAATGTTAGCGGCAAGCATTCCATGAAAATGAGAAGGTTGACTTGTGATGAGACCCCCTTTCTCTTGGGTATGCCACTAAGAGCCACTACCCTGGCATGGTGACTAGATGTTTGTAGTGTCATACCGCTAGATGCTCATGGACCTAATAGGTTGGCTCATGATGAGACCCCCTATCCTTTAACCAGGTTTTGTCTTATTTCTTTTATCTTTTTATTTCTTTCTTCTTTCCTCGCTTGGTGACTAGTGGTGGAAATGTTAGCCACAAGCATTTCACGGAAATGCGAAGGCTAGATCGTGATGAGACCCCCTTTATATTGGCTATTCCACCAAGAGCCACTACCCTTGTGTGGTGACCAGATGTTGGTAGTGTCATACCACTAGATTCTCATGGACCTAATAGGTTGGCTCATGATGAGACCCCCTATCCCTCAACTAGGTCTTGTTTTATTATTTTTTACAGGTCCCTTTGTTTCTTGCTGAGAATATTTTTATTGATTTCTCAGGGATCCCTAAGCGAAGCATCTCAAGGTTTTATTCTTTGGATTTTATTGTCAACTTCTTTTACCCCCCAGGCCTTTTAGCCCATTCTTCCCACAAGGTAAGGTACAACCCCTAAATGATTGGTCAACCCTATGCCCAGACTAGTGTAATGGGATGGGTGAGTGGGAAAAAAAAGACAAAAAGTGGTATGTATGACAGGAACGGACGATGGATTTTCAAAAATCCCCCCAGTGGCAACTAAATACCTATGAACACAAGCTTGATAGGGCATCCTGTCATTCCCCCTAGACATGGTCAAGTGGACAAGTATAAGATCCAAGAACCCATTAGAAAAAAAAGAATCAAATGCACATATTCAAAGGTTTTGAGGATCAGACTGACAGATACCATGATACCCAGACTCATTAACTCATGGAGAAAGAACCATCTCTGATACAGGACCAAGCCAAAGGTGATGGATGTTGTTGTTGCTGCTGACAAAGTGGAGGCACTAGAAAGGAGAAAAGATGGGCCCTCCAGGGCCATGATCAATTCGATCTGGCTCTTGGTACTCCATGTCTAGGACCTGTGGGTCTCGAGACATAATCTTCTAGCTATCCCTAAAAGTGGGGGATAACATATATTTTTACTTTATGTTGGTTAATGAAAGAATAAACTCCTAGAATTCATGTCTTGTACTTATATTAGTTCAAGCCTTAATATATTTTTTAGGGACTACCCCCCTTGACTTAGCTAGGAGTTGGCCTAGACAAAGGAGTTGAGGATTGGGTGACAGCACCTTAACTCTCACTTGCCCCCAAGGACACACCGAGTGGATTGAATATTTATTCCACATCTCCCAGGTGTGTATAAGGCGACAACAGTCACTATTGTAAATCCTTCACTCCTATCCCAAGTTGTTCTTAGGGGGGGATGTTAGGATATTTAGACACTTAGAAGTTAGTTAACATCTACTTGGTCTAATGTGTCATTAGGTAAAATATGTTTCTTTAGTATGCATTTGTAGTTACGAAATCCAACAGTCACGATATGTTCTCGACATAGAGTGATCTGATGGTTCATTAAGGGGAGATATACTCTAATGCCTCCTTCCTTCTCCTATTGTGTCACTATTGTAAATCCGTCAATCCTATCCCAAGTTGTTCTTAAGGGGGGATGTTAGGATATTTAGACACTTAGGAGTTAGTTAAAATCTACTTGGTCTTATGTGTCGTTAGGTAAAAGTGTGTTTCTTAGTGTGTTTCTTTAGTAGGCATTAGTATGCATTTGTAGTTAGGGAATCTGACAGTCACGATATGTTCCCAACATAGAGTGATTCGAGGGTTCATATTCTCCTCGATATTAATAACCATTGATATGTGGCTTAACACCCGATTGATCTATGATCTTTATTTAAAGAGCATGGAGGGTCATTTGTCAATGATCATTTATGAGAAAATCTCTTGTAAAATCTCTCTATAATATTTTTTCTATTGCATTAATAAACTACTCCAAGTGGTTGTGTTGGCTGGGATTGTGGATGTTTTCCCGTAGGGGTTTTACCACATCAAAACATCGGTGTGTTGATCTTTGATCTGATTGTGTGAGTGGTTACTAAAGGTGTTCATCCTCTGTTGGAATACCTGTGTTTTCGAACATTCATAGCATATCATTTCACTTTCTTTGAAATATTATGGAATTCAGGGAGACTCACCCTTATTTTCCCTCTCCATGACAAACACAAGTGCACAGTAGGTCCCCACCCCCTTTTTTTATTTTACTCATTGTGTGCCTATGTTTGGATTCTTTGCTACTTGTTGCAAGCTATATTCCTATCCAACTTGCAGCCAAACCCTCTCTCCCTTTCATAACTTAATCCTATCCAACTCCTTTTCATAGCTTAGTCATTTTTACTTTGTAAAGGGAAATCAATGAACTTGTAGGAAACAACATAACCACCAATCTCACTAGAGACAATGAGTTGACGAACCAATTTTCTGTTTGGAAAATATCACTCTTTTAATTTCATGCACTAGTCTAAACAAACTAAATAGGCTTACATGAAACAAATTGGATAAATGAACCACTTTCTTTTCTTTTGTAATGGCATACAGGAAAAATATGAAGCATGAATCTAAATCCTTTGAATCAAGCATAAATCCGTCAACCTAGATTAACAAACCCTCTCTTCTTGTTATATATTTTCTCTTTAACATTCTTAGTCTTAGAGCCTATGTGATTCAAGCTAGCTCTTAGTCATTTCACTAATTTGAGGTGTGACTAGCAATTTGGCTCCCAAACTATTTTTTACTTCGAATTTTTTTGGTGACTCCACCATGTCCCAACACCAAGCCCCAAGCTAGTTCATACCTTTGATGTTTTCTTATGTTTTGAACCCACTATTCATGGGTTGTATTCACATTTCCATAGAAAACATCCCTTCTCCCCTGCCCTTTTTTATGGGTGGGAGTATTCTTTTCCCTAGCTCCCTCCTCTTGTTCTTCCCAATTCCTTCACCCTCCCTTTTCATCATTGCCCCCCCACCCTTATATACTAGATAGTATTTTTCCATTGATGAGTCCTCTTGTATATCCTTGAGCCTCAATGGATCCTCTCTTGAGTATGTATTGAATTCTCTTGGAAAATAATCCCTATTGTTCCTTGTCTTTTGGGGGCTCCATCTTCCCCCTACCTCCCTTATGCAATCCCCATATCTTGTGCATCCCTCTTCTTTTAGTCGGCATGGTCATTGCATGAATAATTTCTATCATCTTCCCCCACCTCGTTTTTTGTCTCTTTTCCTTTATCTTGATCTCTTGTACCCTATGATGTATTTTTCACTACAATCCCTCTCTTGGCCTTGCCCTTTCCCCATGAATTGCTCTCTTTTTATCCTTTTCACTTTTGCAAGTGAACCCTCTACAACAAGCTATTACTCCCTCTTCCTTTTATTTATTTTACAAGTATTTTGGGCATTGGATCAACTTGGTAGCCTCCTTTTTATTGTAGTGGTGCACCATCCTCTCATGAATCTTATACAAGCATACCCTTCACAATGTTACACGCCACAACTGGCCATTGCTCCATAATCGTTGTATGCCTTACCTCTTGGATCTTTTGCATCCTTCGCCCCATTTCAGTATCTTTGACACGTTCTTCTTTTATAAGTATTGTATAATTTCCCACAACCTACTTTGTTTCCATAGGCAATGGAAATCACTATGTTTTTATCATTTATCACTATTGAATCCTACCTTTTCCTAGTAGGTAACCTAATACATGAGTCATCTTCCTCTACCATAGATAGTGTGTTCATAGTCCATGGCTCTCAAACCCCACTTTAGTGCTCTCTTTATTTTGTTTTAAGTCATCCTCAACACTTCTTGTCCTTTGTGCCTTGGGGTAATCTTCCCTACTTTATCTTTTTTTATTTAATTCATCCTTCGTATTTCCTTTGATTGTGCCTCTAGGGAATTTTTTTTGTACTTTATTTTAGGGACAAATTCTTTGGTCCTTGCTCAAAGGTTTTCCCAAAAAACCCTTGGGGCTTAGTGTTGCTCTTTGCTTTATTTGACCTCCCAACCTCCCTTTTGGCCTCTTCACTCTTGTTTTGGCCTCTCTTTATAACATTATGCTTTTGTCCCTTTGTTTGTCCTCTTATCCTACCTCTTATCCTCTCGACCCTTATTTTGGCCCTCTCTATTTCCATTTTGTTATATTTCCCCCTTTTTTGGCCTCTTGACATCATTTATCCTCTTGATCCTTTTTGGCTTCTTGGTTACCTTATTAGCCTCTTGGCCTACCTTTGACTATTGTTAACCCCATCCCTCTTTTCCCTCTCTTAGAGGGATTCACTTTTAGCATCTCAGTCCTTCTTTTAGCCTCTCAATTTCCATTTTTGTCCAAGGGAAATCTTTTTAATTTTTTTAGTGACAAATGCTTTGGCTCTTCCTCAAACGTTTTCCTTGGAAAACCTTGTGGATTTGTGTTGTTCTTTTCTCCCTTTGACCTCACAACCTTTGTTTTAGCTTCTTCACTCTTGTTATGGTCTCTTTTCCCAACATTATCCTCTTGGCCCTCTATTTTCCTTGTTGGCCTCCCTTTTAGCCTCTTGACCCTTGTTTTCGCCTTTCAACTTCCCTTTTGTCCCCTCACCCCTCCCCCCTCTTTTTGGCCTCCTAATTTCCTTTTTTTCCTCTCACCTCTCCCCCCCCCCTCTTTTTGGCCTCTTGACATTCAATATTCCCTTTCAATGTATCTTCATCCTCTTGGCCCTTTTACATCCTTAGGCCACTTTAAGCATCTTTTCCATGCTCTTCCTTTACAGTCATTGTAGACTTTCCCAAAATTTACTATTTTTTCATAGGAAATGGAAACCACTATGTTTGTAGAATTTCTCAAATCTATTGTATGTTAGCTTTGCCTTGTAGGTAGACTCATCTATGAGTTGTTTCCCTCAACTAGATATAGTGTGTTCGTAGTCTATGGTTGTCAAACCTACATTAATCTTTTATTTTTATCAAGACACCCTTTACACTTACTATCCTTTGTGCCTAGGTGTAATCCTTCCTTCTTTAGGTTTCTTGCCTTAATTCATCCTTCGTATTTTTGTTGTTGTGCCACAATGATTTTACATTTTTTAGTGACAAATTATTTGGTTCTTCCTCAAATATTTTCCTTAAAAAACCTTGGGGCTTAGTGTTTCTCTTTGCTCCCTTTGACCTCTCAATCTCTAATTTGGTCACTTCAGTCTTGTTTTGGCCTCTCACCCCAACATTTCTCTCTTCACCTTCTCTATGCTCTCTTGGCCTCCCTTTTAGCCTCTCATCCCTTATTTTGGTCTCTTGTCTTACCTTTTTTCCTCTTGCCTCACTATTTGGCTACTTGATATTACCTTTTCCCTCTCGACATCCCTTTATCCTCTCAGCCTTCCTTTTTGTCTTCTTGGTTACCTTCTCAATATCTTTCCATACCTTCGAATATTGTTAGCCCCATCCCTCTTTTCCTTCTCCTATAGGCCTTCCATTTTATCCTCTTGGACCTTAGTGACAAATGCTTTCATTCTTCCTCAAAGGTTCTCCTTGAAAAACCTTGGGGCTTAGAGTTTCTCTTTGCTTCCTTTGACCTCTCAACCTCCCTTTCAACATCTTTACTTTTATTTTGGCATGTCCTCTTAGTATTATCCTCCCGGCCCTCTCTTTACTCTCTCAACTTCCTTTTTAGCATCTTGGACCCTATTTTGGCCTCTCAATTTTTCGTTTGTCCTTTAGCTCCCCCTTTTGTCCTCTCAACATTTATTTTCCCTCTTAACATCCCTTTATAATCTTGGACATTTTTCATCCTAATTCTCCTTTTAGTATCTTCCTTTACATTTATTGTAGCCTTTACCACCACCTTCTATGTTTCCATAGGTAGTAGAAATCACCACATTTGTAGCATGTCTCACTACTGTATCATACCTTTTCCTTGTAGTTAGCCTCATCTATGAGTCATTTTGTAATGTCCCCACTTTGGGACATCATTATATTACATAGTGTTATGTTGACCAGAGTAGCTAGATGGAGGTGATAGCGAGTATAGGAGCTATTGAGGGGTTTTATCGGGTCCAACTTGAATCTCTCATCTTATTTCATCATCATGATCCATTCTGCATAGCTTGGCCTTGGTTTCATTGCGTTCCAACGATTTCCATAATTTTGAGTTATTTTGGGCTATATGTTGATTAAAATCACTAAGGAAGTCGTATTAGGCATAATACTTGCAAGAACCTCTTAGTGTAATAGTTCATCGGAATTAGGAGGAATAACACTATAAGATAGGATGATGAGAAGTGACTTTCACTGGCCAGACAAGCCACAACGAGGGTTAAACCACTTTTTAGAGGTAAGATGGTTAATTAATTAACTAAAGTGATTTAATTAATTAATTAATAATTAAATAAAGTAAATGTCACTTGGAGAGACAAGGTGATGAGGGAGGATAAAAAAGAGATATGGGCCTCTATTATCTCATCATGTTGATTATCAGTTTGACATCTGGCTTCTTGTTAGTGAACCCATGCACTTGGGGGCTTTGAGGGTTTTGACTGAACAAACCCTAAATATCGGCTAGGTGGTGAAAGATCCCACCCAACTTGGTCCAATCTTGGTCATGGAGGTGAAATATTCATCCCTCACCATTCTACATCAATCCTCTCTCAGTTACAGGTGGATTCTACTACAATTACAGGTTCAGAGAGAGGTAGAGCACAACTACAGGGGGTTTCCAGTAGGAGGGTGCACCATCTTGAGGAGAAGAGTTTGATCCAGGCATAGGAGAAGGATTATGAATAAACAGACTTCTGGATATTATTTTTATAGCCTATGGCACCTTTTCTAGCCTGTTTTAGAGGGGGTTTCTCTGTTATATTATTCATTGCAGCTCAGCACAGGTTCAGAGAAAAGGAGGGTGCACTACAGATTGAGGATTCAGCCTTTTGGTGGGTCAGTTCTCATTATTCAACCTGAGACTTTTCCAGGGGTTTTCCCTTGACCCGATCTATATCTTGGCACCCTTTTCAGTGGATTTGGAAGCTATATTCTTGGAGGCCGAATTATTGGCTTGGTTAATCTAGGAGGATGCATCTGTTATTGGATATATTATGGTTTGGGGGTCTTCCAGATGAGATATTACTCTGAGATTGCTCATACCTTCTTGCCAGAACCTGATCTATCTTCTTACAGAGTTTAGCAGAGGTTTGGATCCATCATAGAGGAGGTCGTACCTTCCTTGGGCCATTCCAGTTAGGAAATGTGCATTGTGCCAGAGAGGGCATCAACTATAGCAGAGGATATCCATTGTTCTTCAGTGTTACTTGGTGCTCATATTGTAGAGGATTTTGGAAGCCTGGATCTTCTTCCATATTGTGTCTTGGAGGATTTATTAGCCCAACACTCTATTCACTTATATGTATTCAAAATCTGCACCATTTTTGTATGAGGTCAGAGATCTATTATTAATAAATCAGATCTGAGGTATTTGTTGCCATCCTGTTAAAATGCCTTGATGAAAATGAAGCCAAACAAGTCACAATATAAATGCATAGAGGAGTATGTGGAGGACACCAACATTGGAAGGCCACAACTCTCAAGATCCTAAGGGCAGGGTACTAATGGCCCACACTTTTCTCTAATATATTTACTACTGTTAGGGCCTGCAAAGAATGTCAGAAATTTGCAGGAAAACAGATGTTACTATCACTACCCCTAAAACCTATCATTGTTAGTGGTCCATTTCAGCAATGGGGGTTAGACTTCATAAGTGAGATAAATCCATCCTCCAGTGGGCAGCACAAGTGGATTCTCACTCCCACAGCTATTTCACCAAGTGGATCGAGGTTGTGCCCACCAGAAATGACACTGACAAGGTGATCATGAATTTTCTAGAAACCAATATTTTTGCCAGATTTATTTACCCCAACAAGATTATAACAAACAATTCCCAAGAATTCAAGTCCAAAGCTATCATCGACTTCTATGGGAGCCATAACATTTCCTTGACACATTCCATGCCCTATTACCCCTAGGGGAATGGTATGGAAAAGTCATCAAACAAAACTCTCATCAGGATTATCAATAAGTTGTTGACCGAAAAAAAGAAATCCTGGGACTCTAAGCTCAAGTATGCTTTGTGGGCTGAAAGAATCAGCACCAAGAAGTCTTTGGGAACCTCATCATTTCATCCTGTCTATGGTGTAGACGTTGTTTTTCCCACCCAACTTGGTATACTAGTCCTAAAATTCTTGTAGGAAGAGATTGAGGAACCAAATGACATCCAAAGGAGAATCTTCCATATTATAGAGTTTCAAAAAAAAAGAGAAGCATTGGATCAAAGGACTGAAGCATACCAGAGCAAGATCAAATCAGCCTTTGACAAGAAAACCAAGAAGGAGATCTTTCAAGAAGGTGACCTGGTCTTGTGGTGCGATGCTAGAAGGGATGACAAGTATAAGCACAGTAAGTTCAATAACCTATGGTTTGGCCCTTTTAAGGTGATTGACATTTTGGACAATAACACATTTATCTTGCACGATCTAGATGATGCAAAGATATTCGGAGGACCCGTAAATGGGTGCTTCCTAAAACACTATTTTGTCTAAGAATGAGGGAAGGTCCCTCTTGTACAATAGATGATTTCCTTTTGTTGTTGCATTTGATTAGTTAGTTGTGTGCGAATAAAGACTCTATAGCCCAACAAAGGAACTGGGGTTTAGTTGCAGATTCAAGTTTCAATAAAGACTCCATATCCCAAAAAAGGCATTGGGGTTAGCTTCAGCGTTAGTTTCCAGATATGCCTGGTTGGCAGATGGAACAGAGGTAATAAAAGGGAGGTGGGTGTTGAGGAAAAGATATGAATGATCTTACTCAAGCATTTTCATATTCTATTTGGCTAAATCAAAATAGACAGGAATGTCACCCTATGTTTATAGTCATCAAAATTAATATCCTAACTCACAAGTATTGATTACAAGTGCTTAGGCTAGTCTTTTTATAAATAAAAACTTGCTGGAAAATTCATTATTTATATGTTTTTTTGAACATAATGGTTGCTGAAATAAATGTAGAGACATAAGCAAAGACACCAAGATGATAATCAAGACAGATGAGATATAAAGCAATCCTTTACTTCATTCCAATTCACCAAAGAGTCATTCTCTTTACAAAATTTCGTAAAGAATTTTTGGACCAAAGTCAAACTTAGACATCCTCGATGGAACATACAAAAGGACCTCTAACAAAAAATCAAAAACTGAACTCTAAAAGTTGGATCAGCTTGCCACAGATTGTTTCCCACTCGACTCTGCACAATAGACTTTGTCAGTCATGAAAACTAATTCACAAACAGATAAGTCTACACATACTATTAAAGTTAGATCAACACCTTTAAAAAACAAGTGTCTGAATGATGTAATTCAGCCATGAATCTTGTTGTCTACAATAAGAACCTGCTATGATAAAAAAAAAATAGGCTTGTGATAAATTAAGGAATGAATGAAAACTGAACTATCTCAACATAAATTCAAAGAGAAAAGCTTAGTATGCTTCTCCTTCTATCCTCCTCTTGTTCCTCCCCTTCCTTTTTCCTTCAAGCAAATTATAATTGGTTGAAGTAGTTGAACTACCTCATTAGTTAAGTTAACAAACACTTAACCAACATTTTAGTTAGGGGGAAAAGTAATAAATCATAATAAGGGTTTTAAATAAATAATAACTAGTAGGTGGGACCCCTTGTGACTCCCTTTAGCTCTTAACAATCATAACATAACTAGTTAATTAAGAAAAACACCCTTCCTTGTGACTCTCATCATCAAATTCACATTTGACAATTTATCTCATTGATATTTGAAATTATTTTCAAAAATATATTACTCATATATCCAAAGAAAACATGTTGTCCAAACTTTTGAAGTCAACTGTCATCAATAATAAATAAAATAAATACTCAAAAACCATATTTCCCACTTTGAGATGCAATCTTTCCTTGATTGTTGTTGTCACCCTTTGATTTTCCTGAATTTTCATTTGGTTGCACCGAGCCTTTAGGCCTAATTTCGCTAATCACATGAGAACAATCGTCCCTCAAATGCATTTGGGAAGACACAGATTTATCAAATCCATTGGAGGGTGAGGAAGGGGCAGTAGTGGCTTTTCCTTTGTTAGGGGCATGGTGGGCCTCGGTTTTAAAACTTTTCTTAGCATGAGAAGACTAAAATGGTGAGTGGACAGGTGCATCTTGGAAAATCTAGTTAATAGGTAGGGCAGCAGGTAAGGAAACATTGGGCCAGCCACGATGTTGGGAGACTGTCGGGTGGACAATATCTTGCCATCAATCGTTTTCGATAACCTGGGGTTGCAATGAGACATGAGGAGGCACAAGAATACTAGAGGCTTGTGGAGCTTGGAACGGAGGCCTTTCAAGCCTCGGTTGAACCACTCCTTGACCAATCCAATTGAAAAATCCAGCCTGAAATAACTAGCCTAACTCTTGCGAGTCAACATCAAAGTGTATGGAGAATCTTGGCCTTCTTAGGCCTCTATTCCAATTACCTCTCCCTCAGTTTCCTCTGCCATGGATACCTCGGTTGAAAAACCTCATTTCTGAATGCATGATCGATTAGAAAATAGTCCCTTTAACAACCATACATGACAAATCCTTAAAAATATGAAATAGATTTTGGCTCAGCAACATATCAGACTCATGCAATCCAATCCATACAAATTGTTTAACTGTTGTCGATGAGTAGGGGGTGAACAAAGGTTCTAATATATGCGTGGGGTTTGTATTGAGAAAAAATGATAAAATGAGAGGGAAAAATAATCATGGTTATTGCTCAAAGACAAAAAACAATCAACTGCAATGTAAACCAAAGAATATAAAATTGTGTTCCAACCAAAAGAAAATGCGATTTCAAACTGTTTCAATATAAAATTCTCTTAACTATAATTAAATTTTAAGAACGAGTGAAAAATGGATGTGGGAAGGCGAGGGGGTTGTAATTAG
>JZKD02S2115509.1:35749-46998 GCA_000966675.3 Picea glauca | reverse complement strand
ATCTTTGAATCTTTCTATTTTATTCGAATACTCTTTGACTGATTTTTCTCATGACAATACCTTCTACAAGGCAGTCTAATATTGAACACGGTCTTAAAGATCAGACTAGAATTGACTTGACCTTATTCAATACTATTCTAGAAACTGCTTGTACCCAGGCCGAGCTTGAATGCTCTTGGGAAGTAGTTGAACAAGATATAATTATCCATTAACGCTGGGAAGCCGGGCAAAGGAAACCTATAAATCAACAATAACCTACCTTTTCCTAAGTCTTTGGTCTTATTTTTCATGTCCTCAAATCCTTCCATTTCTAGAAGAAGAAGGGGATTGTCCCATAAAGCTACTCCTATCATTGAAACAGGAAGGAGGAAAGCCATTTTTTCGACCCAAGAAAGCACTCTAAGGAGGAATTTGTCTGATTCTTCCAGCTCATCTTTTTCACCCTTACCCATCACTTTCAAAATGACGTCTACGGGTGATGCTGGAGGTGCTTCATCATCCCAACCTTCGGCCTCATTGATAATTATTAGTCTATATAGTCATCAAGTTCCTATCTAATCTGCTACGAACCCTGCTAAAGTTATAAATAAATACATGCTTTTTTAGTTTGAGGAAGATGCTACGACCACCCCATGGCATGTATCTTCTGCCTTGAATCTAGCACCTGCTACTCGTCAATTACCCCAATTTAAAGAGAATATTCCTAATTTCTCAGGGAATAATATTGTTTCTATAAACAAACACCTAGTGGAATTTTCTAATGCTTGTCATAATATCGGGGCTAACGATAACGATACATGCATGCTCTTATTTGTCAACTCCCTTGAAGGAAAAACAACAATTGATTTTTTTGATCTCCCTCCAAAAATACTTTCCACTTAGGAAGAGTTGGTTTATTGGTTCAAGTCCACTTATGGACAATCCAAGAGCTTGACCGAATAGTTAAGGGAATGTAACAATATTTCTTACAAATATGGTGAGACTATTAAGTCCTTTAACCTTCGATTCACCAAATTGTACAATCAAATTCCTAAACTAATCTGCCCCCAAAATCAAGCTGCGTGCATGCATTATTATAATGCGCTTCCCTCTCATTATTGTCACAGGCTCGAATAAAAGGCTATTGAAAATCTTGGCTCTGCTCTCCACACTTTCCTAGAGTATGAAGAGAAACTTTAAAGAACAGATCTCCCTAAAGGAGACTCAGTCAAACAAAAATATATGTCTGCCCTCCTACAACTCGTGCAAGATATGAAGAATAAGATGATAGCCTATGAACGAAAGGGGAATGTTTCCTCACTTACTACTGGGACATATTCTTCTTCCTCAATGCCTTTTAGGAATATACATGAGAACACTTTTCATACCAAAGCTATTATGTCTCGCAGTTGGTGTGACTTCTGTGAAGAAAGTCATGAAGAAATTACTTGTGAAGTTAATAAGAATGCCATAGATAAAATCTACGGCAAGAAGCCCGAAACCACTATCATTGTTCTAGATTGGGCAGAACTGGAAGATGTTATGATAATAAATACTAGGAGCAAATCTTATGCTCCTAAAGGGAAATACGATCCTCCTCGTACTTCTTCCACTCTAGCCTCATCTTCACAAGGTACTAATGTACAAACTATCAAAATTCTCGAAAGTTAAGGAGTTCCTTTCCCTCTTCCCTCTTCCAAGTATAACATCCTTAACCAATTGGCTAATATCAAGGCCGATGCTACTTGTTTGGACATGTTTGCCGTCCATGAACAACAAAAGCATCTCAATAATTTTATGGAAGGAAAAGCTTCTACCATAGCCAACCTTTTTGAAAAGGCAAAAGAAGAGGATCCCACTATAAATAAGATAGGTGTAAATAATTTTAGACACCCTGTAAAGAACCCTCCTTTTTTTATTTCTATAAAAATTATGGATAAGATATCCCATTGTTGCCTAATAGATAGCGATTCGGGTCCAAGCGTAGTGCCAAAAATCATCATGGAAGAGTTAGGATTATCATGTACTAACAAAAATTCTAGAAGCATGCTCTCCTATAACAGTCTGCAATAGTCAACTATAGATGAAATCAAAGATGTAACTTTAGTTCTGTGTGCACATACCGAAATAAGGACAACCCTCAACATCCACGTAATCGACATGCCAATAAGCAACTATTCTATTATCTTAGGAAGAGTCTGGCAAGCCCTGACATGTGGATATATTTCTCTTGATGGAACACACTTATTCATTCCCCATAATGGAAAGAATATTATAGTCCTAAGAGAAGGAAGAATTTCACCATACATAGAGAGAATTCCTCAACCGAATGTAAACTATCTTGAGGAAGACTTAGGAGTGTACTCTATCTTTGCTGATGAGGGTGACACTACTCTGGAACAAATTGATTTGGAAGATAGTATGTGGCACATGTATTTTGATGGCTCATGCTCAAACGAAGGTAACAGAGCTAGTATTATCTTATACTCACTTACATGTAAAATTCACATTTTTTCTTATAGGTTAGAGTTTACTTGCACGAACAATGTCACCGAGTTTGAAGCCTTACTGCTAGGCATCGAAAATGCTTATAACCTTGGTTGTGGCTACCTTACAGTATTTGGTGATTCCAAGATTGTTGTGAACCTTGTGTGTAAAATATATTCTCCTAGCAATAAGTTGATGAAACACTATACCCAAGCTGTTTGGATGCTTATCTCGAACCTGTTATCATTTAACATCACTCATGTTAAGAGGGAACTTAATTCAATGGATGATAGGTTAGTTGTATTTGCAACATCTCCTACTCGACAACTTCTACCTCAAAGGCATGATTGTACATTTCAATATTTATATCGTCCTCACATTCCTGATAATGTAGAATCATGGCAGGTTTTCCCTAATGATGAAGGCATCTTTTATTTCATACAAAATGAACCATTTAAGCCCAAGGAAATCATATCTATGGAAGACAAAAAATTTCCAAAAGGCTTGACTCCTCTTGAGAGTTCATATTCGTCGAGTTATGTAGGCAACAAAGAAATACAAAAGGAAGAGGAGTCTAAAAGGAAAGTGGGTGATACCATTTCCTTGAACCTTGGGACATCCAAATCTCCAAAGATGGTTAAACTAGGTGCCCAATGTTCAAATGAAGAAAAGGCGAAATTCACAGAACTAATACATGAATTTCAAGATGTTTTTGCATGGTCATACGAAGATCTTCTTGGTTTTGATCCTGCTCTGATACAACATGCCATTCCTATCAAGGAAGGGATAAAACCAGTTAGGAAAAAACAAAGACCCATTAACCCTGCGCTAGAAGCTACTATTAGAAAGGTGATGGAAAAACTTTTGAAGGATGGTATAATTTTCCCAGTTAAATATTCCGAGTGGGTTTCAAATTTAGTTCATGTTAGGAAGACAACTGGTTAGATTCGATTATGTGTTGATTCTCACGCATTGAATAGAGCAAGTGTTAAAGATCATTTTCCTCTCCCTAATATGGAAATGATTTTGCAACAGGTTGCAAGGTCACAAATGATGTCCTTACTTGATGGTTTTTCTGGATATAATCAAATCAAGGTAAAAATGACTGATAGATACAAAGTCACCTTTATTACACGCCGGGGCACATTTGCTTATGAACACATGTCTTTTGGCTTGTCTAATGCAGGTGCCAATTTCCAAAGAGCTACGCAAATACATGTTGACGACCTGATCGATAAAATTATCCAAGTATATCTTGATGATTTGACTATTTATTCGAAGAATCGATTAGATCAATTTGGTCATCCTAGAAAAGTTCTTATGTAATGTAGAAAATTCGACATCTATTTAAATCCTTCTAAATCTATTTTTGGTGTCACCAAGGGAAAGATCCTTGGACTTATCGTCTTTGATTAAGGAATAAGCATAGATCCTGAAAGGATTATTGCTATTCTGAACCTTCCTGACCCCCACTTCCAAAAAGGAGGTTCAAGCATTTATGGGAATTATCAACTTTGTCTGCAAGTTTGCTCCTAATTTTGATTTAAGGGTTAAACCAATACATAATATTCTAAAGCAGGATCACTCTTTTTCTTGGACAATTGATGTCGAAAAATCTTTTATTAGGATTAAGAAGGCAATAAGTTCCACACCGGTTTTGGTTAAACCAAACTTTGAGAAAGATTTTATCATATACACTAATGCCACTAAGGAAACAATTTTTGCTATTCTCTTACAATGTGATGACCAGAATAATAAAAAACTTGTAGCTTACATGAGCCAAAGTTTATTAGATGATGAGTTCAAGTACTCTTATATTGAGAAACATGCCTTTTCTCTTGTTAAAGCTGTAGAGAAATTTCACCACTTTATTTTAGGCAAACATACGCAGGTAAAAGTCCCTTTTCCTGTTGTCAAATTTCTGCTTTCACTGACTTATCTTTCAGGAAAACTTGCACGTTGGCTTGCCAAGATTCAAGAGCATGATTTGACGATCGCGACTTCAAAAACAATCAAGGGACAAGACCTAGGCCTTCACTTAGCACAACATCCTGAACCAAGTAAAGAAATTTACGATCAGGATAATCCTGTTTCAACACTGTTTTATATTGAGAATCAAACCCTTTCTATTGCTGAACACCCCTAGTATAAAAATCTAGTGTATTACTTGCAGTATCAGAAATGCCTAGATGACTTAGATCCTCATCAGAAGAGGAGATTCCGCCTTGAATCTTCTTGGTATATTATTTTAGGAGACTTCTTGTTTAGAAGGTATACCAATGGTATATTACTTCGATGTGTAAACGACGAGGAGGCACATAAATTACTACATGAAACTCACGGGTCTTCAGATTATGTCATTCACGTTGGTGGCCACTTTTCTGCTAAAGTTACTGCTTTTAAAATCATTATAAATGGTTATTATTGACCCTCAATTTTTCGTGATTCTTATAAATTCTCAAGATCTTATGAAAAATGCCAAAAATTCGCTGGGAAATAATGTCTTTTTGCTATGCCTTTGCGACCGATTCCTATGGATTTTCCTTTTTGTAAATGGGGCCTGGACTTTATTGGTCCTATTAATCCCCCGTCTTTCGTAGGGCATATTTTCATTTTGACAACCACTGATTATTTCACTAAGTGGATTGAAGCTGCCCCTCTTAGGTGTTCACAGGATGAACATGTAATTTCTTTCCTTGAAACTAATATCTTGTCCATTTTCGACATTCCTTTAGAAATTATTACAGACAATAGTTTGAATTTCATTTCTGCAAAATTGACTCATTTTTTAGCTAAGTTGGGAGTCAAACATATCACTTCATCAACTTTTTACCCCCAAGGAAATGAGCAATCTGAGTCTACTAACAAGAATCTGGTTAGGATCATAAAGAGGCTCATTGAAGATAAACCTTGGTAATGTCACACCCTCCTCACTTACGCCCTTTGGGCAGATCACACTGCTACCAAGGTAAGCACAGGTTGCACCCCCTTTCAACTGGTTTATGGCCAAGAAGCCATTCTGCCTACTGAGATGGAACTCTCATCTCTAAGGCTGATGCTACATATTTAAAAATTAAATTCTTCCAATGTCTCTCTAAGGATAAATGCACTATTATCCCTAGAAGAAAAAATAATTTTTTCCCACGAAATATAAATAAAAGAAAACAAACTGTAAATAAGTACTTTAAAAAACATGCGAAATCTGTCAAATTTAAGGTGAATGAGAAAGTCTTACTTTGGGACTCACCCATGTTGAAAGAGGAAGACATTCAAAATTTCAGAAATTATGGCTAGGTCCTTTCAAAATTGCTTTTGTCCTAGGTACAAAATATCATCTTTTAAAAGATTTGGAAGAGTGATTGTTTTCTTATAGTACCAATGGTTTCCACTTGAAGCATTATGTGGAACCATGTTGATTACTAAATGCCATATTGGAATCACTGTTGTACATAACTTTGTGTTTCGTTGTTTTATTTTGTTTTGTTCAATTGACTTTTCAATTTTTGCTGTTTTATTTTCTGCTATTTTGTTTTGATGTTTATCAGGAATAAATTTTGGATCAGTTTGCCACTACAATGCCATTCTGTAATTATTATTGATCAATAACAATAAAGTTTACACAATTGTCAAGAAGTCCTCCTTTTAGACATTGCTGAAAATGTTTTTTTCTTTCAATACTGCTTTTAGATAGATGATTTGGTCTTCTTCCCTATTTTATGCTACCCCTTTCTTCCCACCATCCCGAGATTCGAAAGAGCATATCAAAAAATTTCTCCTTAACACGAAGAAACACTTTTTACTGTGATTGATCGAATGTTATGCATATAGGACTAGACCCCCTCATACATACCACTTTTCATGATTTATTCCCAAAATTCCGTCTCATTATTTCCCTTAAAACATCTTTTCCCCCCTGTTGCATGATCATTCTGCTCAATAATTCTTTGATCTATGTTCACCGATTTGCGAAACCATACATTCTGAGTTCTTAATCTGTTGGAAACAGATTTCCCCGTGGACTCGCCAATTTGTTAACGCCAAAAAGCGCAACATAGGGTACCTACTTGCAAATGGTTGCAACACCTTATTATTTAATTATATTTAATAATATACCAATAGGTGGGACCCCTTGTGTGACTTGTGTGACTAAGATGAAGAGACGACACTTATGTTTTATATGCTTATGATTTGGATGAGATATGAGCTCTACAATTTATTTGCTTTAAATCGTTGCCAAAATAATTGATTACAGGATGTTATGGGCGAGGTGACTAAAGAGGAAATGATGTTGTCTTAATTATCTCTCACAGGTATTACTATACTACATTTAATTTGACGAAGAATCTACACTCAAATTTTAATTTATGTATGGTGTATGGTATGTCAAGTGGTGGTTACTTTGATTTCGAAATGGCAAGGGTTGCACCCATTGTTTAAGTTGGAAATCTAAAGTTGTGACTTGGTATCCCTAACAAGGTTTCGATGTATGTTACATTGGGGTCTTGACAAAGGTTGGCACATTGTAAGTTTGAAACATTGGAAAACTATGGGGCATTCGACTTGCATTAAATAAATTTGGAGTTAGTGGTTGATGTGATGTATAGTTAGCTTGCTCATACTAGCCATGAATGAGAGTGTAAGTGTAGATACGACGTGTAGTAAATGCATGTCTCTCTAACCTACCTCAAGCCCACCATCCTAGCCATTTCACATTTTCTCTTGTTGGTTGTTATTGCTCTACTTTGTTCGACCATGGAAGAGGTATACATGCTTGGTCGAATCTCCTTGTTAATTTTTACACACATGTATGGGGTTTCTTGCTGATCCATCCATGAGTATTTCCCTCTGCTCCTTAATTAACTCAATAGTTGGCTCTTGAGTTTGCTCGCTGTTTGTGCATTTCCAAAGTTATGATATGTGGAAATTTTGATTGTGTATGGATTATTAGCGAAGTTTTGGTCTCTGTGGCATTTGTATTTGAACTATTCGCATCGAAAATGTGGGTGTTTCTTACTGTATGTAGTTGTTCGTGCTTTACATGTGGAAAGGGGTATTGTTTGGGAAATTCTCGGACCTGCCTTGCCTCTGGTTTTCATTTGAGATTCCTCTTTGTCCGACAAGAACGTTATCACTATTTGTTACCTATGGGTTATTTGGAAACTTTTCCTATCATTTAATTGTCTGGCTCTCGTGGCTATCATGCCCCCGCCCTTGTATCAACTTTGTAAATATAAATGTGGAATTGAGTGGTGGTATTAAGATTTTCGTGCTCCTTTTGGCTAAACCCTCAACTTGGCCATCTCGTCCTCCTTCACCACATTATTGTTGATAGTTGCGTATCAAACCCTGTATTTGGAAGATAGGGTGAAAGGTGGCCAACCCATAATTTAGTAAAGGCACTGTTTATGCTCTTTTTGGTCATGGGTTTAGTTGATTATTTGTTGTGCGAAGATGGAAAGAATGTTAAGCCCACTCATTTGTTTGGTAATATAGTCGGTCACGTGGAAATATTTGGGGTAAATGGAAGCATTTCAAAGCTATTGTTAAAGATACGACTTGTTGTGTTTTAATTCCATATGCAAGGAGAACCTCTCTGTATGAGTTATATATACATTAAATGAGTCTTACAAACCACAATGAAAGGGAAATTGGAAACATTGTTATTTGAGGTTTGAGTTGAACTATTGTTATACATCGGGAGCCCTTTTATGGACACTTCGTGGGACCCTCTAGTAATTTACACAGTACTAGTGTTGTTATTGTAAGTCACAACCTGTCCACTCCTCGGCTGTTGGTTGTGATTATTATTATGTTGTGCATCCTCGACTCTGTTGTGTGCAAGCCATTTTATTATTGTTAAATATTTCTTGGGAAATAAAATATGAATTGATTACTGTACAACGAAATTTCTAAGGCAAATGAGCACCCTTGAAGAGAAACACTAGTTCTGAGTTTTTTTTTTTGGGAAACAGAGTTTTGAATTTCAATTTTGAAACAGTAAAAGGTTTTGATTGTTAATTGACGTCGAGGATGACATTGCTTAATATATTAGAATAATATCTATGGGAATCCCTTCCATTATGCCATTTTCCGCAAAATACACTCCCCTCATTATTCCAATTGCACTTGTTCAATCCCTGTTCTATGATATTCATTTTTGAGAAAGGTCTATATGGAAATGAAGAAAAATTGAGGTGGTAGTAATTGATGATTGGTATTTTGGGATATGTTTATATACACAATTGATTGTTTTTTTTGATTGCTTGAACAATATTCATAAATCTTTCCCCCTCCATGATATCACTTTACGCTAAATAAAATCTATCCATACTCCTAATGACCCTATCAATTCCCTGTTCGTGTGGAAATTAATAAATGACATTTTTATGGATGGATTGCATGTGTCATGTAGTAAATTATAGAGCCAACTCTTGATTTATTTAAGTAGAGTTTCATGTGTGGCTATTAATAACTTCATGATTGACTAATTATTGTTACAGGATGAGTTTTTTTAGTAGGGGCAATAATGACCGAAATAACAGAGGTAAGGGTAACTGACATCAAGGCCTCAATTTTCTATTCACTTTGATGTTGATCCGCAAGATTTGAACCACTTGTTTCAAGATTGGTTTTTTAATTTGGTTCTCCATGGGATATTGCATCCTCGACCTGAAAGGCCCCCTTTTCAAAAACCTTAGAATTTTCTCGGCATTCCCGTTCCCTCACATGTGTCGATGCAACCCGAACCTCCCGCAAACGACGGTTGGAAATAAATTGTCAATCAGCCTACTTCTCACCGCCGTGGTTGGCCTACTGTCTCATTTCCATTATCTCCACCACCACCTTCAATTAATCCTAATGCATAAATTTCCCATGTCATTTCACCAGTGCAGTCTTCGCATGCCAACAAGAGACTAAAAACCGACGTCCCACAACCTGTGCTAGATAACAAAAAAGGAACGACTTCCCCCTCTAGCCCATCCACAGAGTCGTATAAGTTTGTGTCTTCATGTCTCCACCTAAAATATGACTGCTCCCATGCGATCAACGCAATACAACCCCAGGGGTCTAACCAATCAAGGGCTACCCCAGAAAACTCAAGAGCAGACAACAGTGAGAAGAGGAAATATGCCTCACAGAAAAACAAACATGGATTTTAGTGTTTTTTACATGATTCAGTGATGAAGACAATGTTTCATGATTTTCAACAAATTTTTGGATGACAAGCTTTTATTTTGGATATTTTTTGTGGATAAGATGGATATATTATTTTTTTGGGATATGGTCTTAAATTTTGATGATATTTAAATATTCGACTTAAATGATATCCATGGGAGCTACAAGGGTGTTATATGATCCAGATGATTAATTTTGTATCTTATATTTGATGATTGGAAAAGAGAATGATGGGAGTCACAAGTGGTCCCACCTATTTAGTTATTATTAATTAGACCCTTATTTATATATTATTATTAATTATTTCTTCCCAAACTAATTAGTTAAGTTAATTTGACTTAACAAAAGAAAGTAGTTGAACTACCTCAACTTAATGAGAAAGAATAAATGTTCAATGAGAGGAGGAGTAAGGGGAGAATAGAAGGGGAACGTCAACACTAAGGTTTTCTCTCTAGTTAGTGAGATAGCTTCAGTTTTCATTAATTTCCGAGTTTACTTGAAAGATTAATCCTCTTGATGGCAACAAGGTCTTATTGAAGGAAACATGATTAAAAACTGAATCATACATTTCAACAGCTTGTTTTAAAGGCCTTTGATTTATCCTTGATAGTCTATGTTTTCTTTTTTGTTTACTAATTAATTTTCATGGCTGATAAATAATATCTTGCGTAGTCAAGTGGCAACATTTTGTGGCAAGCTGATCCAGATCATTAGTTTCAATTTTATTTCACTGCCAGGGTGCTTTTTTATGGTGCCCATCGGATACTTCTAAATTTGACTTTGGTCCATACCCTCGCAGGGGTTTGTAAAAGTGAAATACAATTTTGTTTATATCATAATGAAATAAAATCAGATTATTGTTCTGTCTCATACATGTGTTTTCATGACTTGGTTCTTCCTTTCGATTTTCTCTCCATGTTTACTTCAATGTAAAATCTGTATACATTCACCTAGTTTTGTTTAAATTTTTATTTTTACATTGTTACAAATATAAATCATAAAATCAACCTTGATCCTTTGTAATTGATACTTGTGGATTGAGTGAAGGTTTTGAGGCTATAAACCCCGGGTGACATTCCCAACTATCTTTTCCTAGCCAGGAAAGATCTGAAAATGATTGAGTAAGGCATTCCATACATTTTCGTTAACATTTATTTGGCGACCATATTGGGGAGATCTTCCATATCTCTCTGGTTGATTGTATTCATGATTATCTTTGAATCTTTCTGTTTTATTCAAATACTTTTTGACTGATTTTTCTCAGAACAGTACCTTCTACAAGGTAGCCTAATATTGAACATGGTCTTAATGACCAGACTAGATAACAAAATGCAGAAAGATAACAGAGTGCAACACACAAAAAGTTTGGTACATGAAACATAGTTGTAAAAAACTAAGCTACAAGAGATAATCAAGGATAATTCTTTGAATGGATACAACAATGATACTCAAATGACAACAAACATAAAAAATGAATGTGATGTTTGTAGACGAGGCAGGAATTGGAAAATTTTATGGAAATTTGTTTCTTTCTATGATTAAAAGCAATGGTGAAAATAATGTACTGAAATTATGAATTTTCTAAATGGAGGAGAAAGGGGGAGAAC
>JZKD02S2115498.1:8041-19687 GCA_000966675.3 Picea glauca | reverse complement strand
TGAAACATGAAACACATTATGTACAGTCATAGATGCAGGTAGTGCAAGCATGTATGCAACTGGCCCAATCCTTTCCAGGATCTCAAATGGCCCACAAAATCTTGCTGCCAACTTGACGCAACTTCCCAGCTTCAGGGAACTCCTGTTAGTTTTCACTTTCAGGAAAACATGGTTACCCACTTTGAATTCTCTATGGGTTCTGTTACTGTCAGCGTAACTTTTCTGCCTATCCTGGGCAGCTTTCAGATTTAGTTTAATCCTTATCACTTGGTCTTCCATCTCTTTGAGCAGCTCAAGCCTAACTACTTCTCTGTCAGCTAGATTATCCCAGCTCACAGGAGTGTTGCACTTTCTTCCATAAAGTGCTTCTAATGGGATCATCTTCAATGATGCATGATACCCATTATTGTAGGCGAATTCTACCAAATGCAGGTAGTCTTCCCACCTTGATGGTTTATCCATCACATACATTCTCAGTATGTCTTCTATTATCCTATTCACCCTCTCTGTTTGACCATCAGACTCAAGATGATACGCTGTACTAAAGTTCAAATTCGTTCTAAATCCTTTGAATAGTCCTTTCCAGAAATTCGAGGTGAATTTTGGGTCCCTATCAGACACAATTGTCTTAGGAATTCCTTGCAAGCGTGCAACTTCTTTTAAAAAGATATCAGCAACATCAGCTGCCCTGTGGGTGGTTTTTAGTGGAATAAAATGGGCGGCTTTAGTAAGCTTGTACACCACCACCATGATTGAATCATGTTGCTTGTTTGTTCTAGGTAGTCCGGTGATAAAATCCATTGTTACCACATCCCATTTCCATTCAGGAATGGGTAAAGGCTGCAGCAACCCTGTCGGGTGCCTATTCTTAGCCTTAACCTTCTGGCACTCCATACATCTGGCGATGTATTCATCGATTTCCTTCTTCAGACCCAGCCAAAAATAATGGCTTTTGATTGCTGCCACATTCTTCTGATATCCAGGATGTCTAGCATAAGCCACGTTATGCATTTCTTTTAGAATTGTCAGCTTCAATTCTCGGACATTGGGTACATACACTTTGTTTTTATACAGAAGTAAGCCATCAGTTCCTAAGGTGTAACTTTCCTTGGTCTGTGGTCTCTCACACTGCTGTAGCTTTGCTACAAGACCTCTGTACTGCAAATCAACATTTGTAGCTCCCAAAATTCTATCTTTAATCTCAGTCCTGTACATGCTAATGGTAGTAGCATGTAATTCGTGCACTTTTTTGTTGAGTGCATCAACCACCTTATTTTCTTTTCCTTTGATATGCTTGATATCAAAGTCATATTTTCACAGAAACTCCAACCATCTGATTTTGCTGGCATTTAAAGTTGGCTGATCAAATAAATACTTCAGACCTTTATGGTCTGTTGTCAACTTGAATCTCTTTCCCATGAGGTAATGTCTCCATTTCCTCAAGGTGTGGATGATTGTTGCCAACTCTAAATCGTGAGTGGCATAATTCCTCTCATGCTCTTTTAGCTTTCGGGACTCATAACAAATTACAAATCCCTCTTGGCTGAGAACTCCTTCCAGCCCCTCCTTACACGCATCGGTGCATACTACGTAATCCTTATTTGGATCTGCAATCTTCAGGATTGGAGCACTGGTCAACAGCTGCTTCAATCGCTGGAAGCTTCTCTCACATTATTCAGTCCACTGGAACTTCTTCTCCTTCCTTTGCAAGGAAGTGATAGAATGAGCTATCCTTGAGAATCCGGATAAAAACCTTCTATAGTAGCCTGCCAGACCCATAAAAGATCTAAATTATGCCACATTGCTTGGTGTTGACCATTCTCGAATGGCCTCAACCTTTTTAGGATCCACAACGATCCCTTCCTTTGATATAATGTGCCCCAAGTAATGAATCTGCCTTTGATAAAATGAGCACTTGCTCAGTTTTGCGTACAACTGGTATTCTTTCAACACCTGGAACACCATTCTCAGGTGTTTCTCATGTTCTTTCTCTGTATTGGAATACACCAAGATATCATCCAGGAAGACTATGACAAACTTGTCCAAATAATCTCTGAACACTCCATTCATTGAGCACATGAAAGTAGCAGGTGCATTTGTCAGTCCAAACAACACCACTATGAATTCATAATGATCGTATCTTGTTCTAAAGGCAGTCTTGCTAATGTCCTCATCATTTATTCTGACTTGGTGATATCTAGATCTGAGATCTATTTTTGAACATATTTTCCCATCCTTCAACTGATCAAAAAGATCATCGATCCTTGGCAGAGGATACTTGTTCTTGACAGTTACCTTATTCAATTGCTGGAAATCAATGCACAGCCTCAACGTCCCATCTTTCTTCTTCACGAATAGGACTGGGGAACCCCACGGTGACACGCTGGGGTGAATGTGTCCCTTTTTTAGTAGCTCTTCGAGATGCAATTTCAACTTTTTCACCTTTGGCGTACTCATTCTATAAGGAGCCTTCGAAACTGGAGTTGCTCCAGGCATCAAATTTATAGAAAAATCGATGTCCCTCTTCGGAGGTAGTCCAAGTACCTCATGAAATACATCCTTGAACTCTTTGAGTACCTCATGATCTTCCAGATTCGTGACTACATCTCAAGATGATTCTTCCACCCGAGCCGCAAATAATTTACATCCTTTCCAGTAACATTTCTTCAGTTGCATGGCTGAGATTTCCCTAACAGCCACGGCTCTAGGAATTCCTTGGACTGTTGCCTGATTTCCCTCTTCGTTCAAGCATGTAAACCTCTTGTTATGACAATCCAGAAGGGCATGGTGCTGGTCCAGCCAGTCCATTTCAATTAAGAAATCATATGAGCCTAAAGGTAGAATGTTCAATTCAGCCTTAGTGCTCAATCCTTTCATGTCCACTGAACAGGACTCCACCAATTCAGTGACCTTCCTCTTGGTTCCTGTGGCCAACTTCACTAGCCAAGACTTTTCATGTTTGCTTCTTGTTAATGCAAACTTTCCACCACTTTAGGATCTATATAACTATGGCTAGCCCCTGAATCAATTAAAATAACAACTAGTCAGTTGTTGATCGTACCTTCCACTTCAATCATGTGTGATTGAAATTCTGCTTGTTTGTTGTCCAGGGCTGCGTAGATCCTCAGTAGTCTGTTTCCCATATCCTCCACCATTTCAACTTGCTGAACAGTATGGACAGTTCTCGCTTTAGCTTTTTTGTGGGGGCAGTCTCTATACCTATGATTCCCTTTACAACCCCAACACTCCATAGGTGGCGGTCTTGGCATCTGCTCACTCCCTTCAACTTTCCTGGGCTCTCTAAAAGATGACTGTCCCCAAGGACTATTCCTGAAAAAGGGAGGCATGTTTCCCTTCTGCCTCTATTCTTTCTTAAACCTCTTCTGGTCATTCCAAGCCTTTCGAAAGGTAGGCTTTTCTCTTTGTTGTTCGTATAATCATTTCTCCCTTCTTATGGTTTCTTCCATGGTCTTAGGATCATCATATTGAATCTTGTCACCAATGGAAGGTGGCAGTCCACTCAGATACCTATGAATTTTGACAGCCTCATCTTTGATGAATGAAACATACTTCAGTAGTTCTAGAAAACTTCTTTCATACTCATCAATGGTCATGCTTCCCAACTTGAGTTCGAAGAACTCCTTCATCTTTCTGTCATAGTATCTTTTGGTCAGGTATTTCTTCTTGAAATACCTCTTAAACTCCTTCCACATGACTTGTTTCTCTCTGATGTGTTGCACCTGCAACAACTGATCCCACCACATGGATGCTTTTCCTTTCAGCCGGTACATTGCAATTCTTCCTTCTGCATGGGCAGAATAATTGTGCAGTTGGAAGTATTTCTTCATACACGGCAACCATGTTTCATAATATTCTTCCTTCTTGTGTTCACCATCGAATGTAGGCGGTTTAATATTGTTGATTTCCCCTTTCAATTCATTCCTTCCATATTTTCGGTGTTTTCTGGTAGGAGACGAGCTCAAACTGCTGCGTGTTCCCCTACTGGAATGTCTTTGGGAGCGACTAAGATGTCGGCTACCACTCCTTGACCTCCTTTTCCTCTCGGGAGTCCTGACGCTTCTTGATCTCCTTCTTCTCCTAGGGGTTCTGCGATTCTTCGTCTTACTTGAGTCTCTTCCCTTCTAGAGTTTCCTCTCTATTCTTTCTAGGCTCTTCAAAAATTTTAAGTTTAATACACCCTACTGATCCTTGACTTTCATGAGCTTTCGACTATCAGCTCGGTGAGCCTGGGCCTCTCTTTGCAATTCTTTAATGATTTTCATTATGTGTCCTTCCTTATCCTTCTACTTCCACATTGACATCCTTTCCTTCCTATTCATCTCTTGTTTCGGAGGCAATCTGCACCTTTTCCCATTCCATACTCGGTGTTGGTTAACTGGAGTCCTGACCCTCATTGAACTCTGCACACACACTATGCAATTCAATTCGAAGTTTTTCAGGACATTAAAACTTCATGAACAATCCACAACATTTATACGCCAATACGAACAATAACAAAAGACATTTCGATTCAAATAAGCTTTCTGAGCTCTCGTTCGACTCTGCAATTTTTGGGTTTTCGAAACTTTCGTTTTCGGCATTTTGGGATTTTCGGCCTTTGGGTTTTCGGTACTCGGGACTTCGGGTTTTCGACACCCGAGAGTTCATTTTGCAGTGACTCCCAACCTTTTATCATTTCAATTCTCGAATTCTGAAAATTCGGTTTCCTTATTCTCCAGGCCCACAACATAGTTGTCGTCCTTAAAATCCACTACTATTCTTCTGTCTTCGGAGATTTTGGGACTTCGGGTTTCGGGTTTTCGGTCCATGAGGCTTTCAGACTTGATTTCCTTTCCAACCCCCAACTTCCAAAATTCCGATTTACTTTACCCTCCGGGCCCACATAGCACAGTGGTCACCCACAACCATGATGGCACGTGGCACGTTCATGAGGGTCCATGTCGCTTTTAACAACGTCATTAGGTCCCGCCACTCTTGCTTTTATTCTCGACCCACTGGCATGTGGTACACATCCATGTGTCAACGTCCATTCCTAGTAAAATCCAACGGTCAGATATTTCTCAGATCTATGGCACAAATCCTTTCGGCATTTCGGGGTTTCAGGTATCGAAAGTTCATGCACCCCACATCTAGAACTTCCATCTACCAAAATCCCAAAATTACGGTTTACTCCTCCGCTGAATTGGACAGTCTACTACCTTCCTACGATCTACGGTGTAGATCATTTCGGCGTTTCGGGTTTCAGAGGTGTTCACCTCTCCTCACTTCCAATCTCCCAAAACGTCGATGTCTTCTTGGACAATTAACGTTCCAGATCTCTCTTAGATCAATGGTTATGATCCAATCATGAATTCGCATTTCGTGAATTCTCACGAAATCACCCTTTGACCATTTCAAGTTACGAGTCAGCGAAAGGCTGATCTCTCTCCACGCGTTCTTTCCGATGGACGATCTTGACTAATTCAAGATTTTGTGTATCGCGATTTCCACACTCCTGTGAAACTCCAAAGGGATTTAAACCCCGCGCACACTTTCCAAATCTGACGGTCACGAGGGTTCACCTTCGCTCCCGAACAGATCCTAAAGCTCCAACACTTCTGGTGTGGAGTCCTCTCTCCCTGTGGACTTATACCACATTGGCTATGGTTTCATAATGCTTCTATACCTCCTGAGCTTAAAAACTCATCAAGTAACTCCTTGACACTTCGGAGCAAACCAAGGTCTGAAATTGGCCTCCCAGACCGAATTTCCCCTCGCATTCTCGGTCCAAAGACCGCTCCACTAGCCCATCTAGGCTCAATGTCGAAACCTTGGCTCTGATGCCAAACTGTAGCACACCTTTTCTGGCTACCAAGGCTTAAACGCTCTTAAAATAAATCTATAACACGACTTTGTACATAACTCATACAGGTATTATATAATCCACATGCATTTAAACAAATAAACACATACTACACAGAGTATTCATACGAGTTACTGCCATAATTAATAATCAGTAGTGTTTCATACTAATTCATATAATCAACAGAAATCATGATAACATAAGCAACAACGTCATGCAAAACATGATTAAAACATAATCATATACTTATCTTTTAATAGTGGTAGAATCCACCAACCAAGTGCAGACCTTCCACAAACCTCCCAGCCTTAGACCGCACTACTCATCATCTCAGCAGTGGGTCACCCCTGAGATGGGACTAAGCTCCACCCCAATACAAGGAATCCTAGGCTAGGCTGAGGTTATAGAGAAAACATCACATAGCCACAGGAAGGGATTCTCTCCCAGGAACCACCCACACTCACTGCCCACAGACCCTCATTCCCCACATGCCTGTTCCACCCCAGGAGTATACACCTTCTCTGTCACCTAGAAAGTCCTTCGGTTGCTAACCTCCCTTGCCTTGGGTTATAGAAACAGACCAGTCTGGAAGTCTCTGAGCTCTGTGGTAGCTACAGGGTTCCTTCCAAGAGTTCTCTCCTTCCTTTGCGCACTCTCTCACCTGGAGAGAATCACTCACAGGCCAAAAAAACTCCCACGCAATCCAACACTGCGTGGCCACACAACCAATGGGAAAACAGACACGGCTTTTTCCACAGGCTCATCAATGGAAAAATGGTTCAGGGTCATGGCTTCGGGACAGAGGATGCACACGGATTTCCTAGACACCACACAAACCTTTCCATTTCAGAGGGGGTATGAGTTTTTTCTGCAGAAATTAGGTCCATCGTACCACTCAGAGGTCGTACGCACTCAGGCCATCGGGTGGAATGGAGGAGAGCCCCTCTCATGGCTCATCTTGGCCATTTTATTCGCATGCACCAGGGTTGACACTTGTCAGCCATGGGACTGCATGCGTTCCACCAGCATGCGTTCCTCCCACCATTTGGAAAATCACATGTCCTTCCAAAAGGACTTAGGATAAAACATATAATGCACATGTTCTTTTGGAATAATCATAAAATATTATTCCCAGGCTTAAGCCCCCTTGGCTAAACACTTAGCCCCTTTTTGCCACCTTCCAACCCCTAATTCCTTGCCCACTCTATGGATGCTTAGTCCCCCTTCACTCATTCATCATGGTCAGTCTACACATGGCAATGTTTATATTTTATTAATTGTTCTGCATGATTACATATACAACAACATGCTCCTAGCCTTCAACACTTAGGCTCCCTAGCCTAAGAAACACATAAGCCACCAGCATATAAAAACTTGGCTCACCACCCTATAAAAAATAATTACAATTCCTTTCATAACATAATTTACAATAGGGCTCGGCCTTGGGGACACTACAAAAGTGCTGGTTGAGCTTCGATCCTGAGCTCCCTGATAGATCTTGTAGGACAAACAAAGATACAATGGACTTCCTACTCTACTGAGATTAGCTTAATCATAGATCCATCTACTGCAAACAAACTCATGTGGAACAAGAACAAGTTTGAAAGAAATAGGCTAGGCATTGATTATTATTGAGAATAAGTAAAAGTACTTACAATCCTTTGAATGAAGGTGTAGTAGCTTCTTCCAATTCTCCTTGTCCAACCCCTTTGCTCAAGTAATCTCCACTGATTTCTTTGATGGAATCTCCCTCATGAGATCATAAGTTTGATGTAATTCCCAATCTCCATTGCACCTGTCACCATGAGAAGGCCTCCTTATATAACCTTAGAGAGGCTCAACCACTTGAAATATCTTTGGGATAAGTTGAGGATTCCTCTCCTTCAGTTGAGGATATTCTCTAAGATCATGCCTTGACCATCTATTTGAAACCAAATACCTTCAGGAGTTGAGGGATTCTTCCCTTATTTTCCTCAACAAACCCAGAATTTGCTAAAAAAAAGGGTAGCTCTCCCCCAAAAGGGTGCACAGGGTTCTCAAACACACCCCCAAAGAGGCTCAGGGAGCGCCAACACTCCCTGACAACGGGTAGGGGAGCACTCCTCTCCAAAATTCATTTTTTAGTGGTTCTTTCAATGGAAAAATGTTTGTACTCCCTGTCAACTGATTTCTCTTCTTCCAAACTATCCTCTGAGGTGTGTTAAGTGTCTTTGTGATGTCGTTAAGGGCACGACATAGGAAATATGGTAGTATACTATTTGTGACACTTGCAACACTTGTAGTCAAGATGCAACATTTGCAGACAAGATGCGACACTTACAACACTTGTAATGACAACACTTGCGACACTATCAAAGTGAGTAATTTTGAGGTGTAATAGATTGCCCCCCAAAGTATGAAGTTATAAGACGATGATGACCGAAGTACTTTGTAGACATTTTCGAACAAGGCTATGGACACAGAGAAACTGGGAAAAGATGCACACAACCATCAAACAAATATTATGACATGTTTCAAAACGCAAGGCAGGCATACCTATGCTTGAGTGATAAAGACTTTTTAGGTATGGCCGCCATAAAATATAGTGTGGAGCCATAATTATATTGACAAAATGGTATAGCCACTGCAGATACAATGTGGATCTATACTTCTATGACTTGAACTAATCTTAGCCACAAAGAATACACAGTGGATCTATAAGACGACAATACATAGCCACGACCAATACAAAGTGGATCTGTGTAACAATATATGTGTCATAGTTCAAAAGAACTCCTTCTCAACCTGGGAAAAGTATAAATAAGAGTGAAAACTCAACCGAGGTTCTTCTTACCGATCCCGATGTAGTATGAATCTAACCATGTGAATAGATGTCCTGATGTCGAACATGGCATAAACCACTTGAATACCGGTCAATGATGTAAACCATTAACAAGCACGAGGGAGATCACCATCGATGTCAATGATTCCCAAGGTGCTCTAGTACATTCCAAAAAATGTGAATGAATGAGCTAAAGTCAAACATCCATGGAATCATCCGATCAGGGGTCAATGATTTAAATCCACTGTTAGACATGAGGAGTCCTGCCATTGAGGCATGCAGGTCCCAAGGTACTAACTGGTTTCTAAGTCTAGTTCCTGGATAATGTGTTGAAGTTGACAGGAATAGAATCATCGAAGGAGGGCCTTGATGTATCCCCCATCAATGACACAAAATGGTCACAAAGATGTAATTGGTAGATCAAATGAACATGGACTAACACAGGTATTGAAACAGGATATTTGTGATGGATGAATCTCGAGGAAGATACTTCCCTTGAACACTGAGGCACGACAATAGAAACATGACATGGACCAAAAATTGATGATGCAGTGGATGCTGTGACTTTCGTCGGGTGACCCAAAGGAGTAAAAGAAACTCAGAAGGTTGGCTCAGTGCAGAGGTTCAATGAATAAAAATGCATTAAAGACAAAGTGCCATGTTCAAGGGTGACTGTAAGAGTTACTGGTAGTGTTCTCAAAAACTGTTTGGCTTGCTTCTTTCAATTTTTCCCCCATCCAGATAGACAAGTACCTCTTTTTAATTTAATGAGCTCAAGGAGGGTAGCAAATGCTCGATATGACTCACCTTCGGTAAGTCCCTCTTCCTTTGTTTAGCGAACTGGAAGAATTAATGGTTCGTTCCCGTATGGGCCCTTCAATGTATGATTGTTTAACGAGTCCAGAGAAGGTAAACTCAGTGGTTTTTAATATTTAGAGAGTCTGAAAAACAACTTAAAGATGACTCCAATGTGGTTCGTTTTCATAATATTAGTCTTGCGAAGCCGAAAAAAAGATAAATTGTCACTCAAAAGATGCCCTTTCAAACCTTTTAACGAGTGGAAAAGGAAGCAAGATCGCTCGGTAATCTTTTCATGTTTAGAGAGTCTGAAAAGAGATCAAAGACAACTCTAGGGGGTTCCCTTTTCATTTAACCATGCGGGTCCGAAAAAGAGATAAAAGTTTACTGGGTTTCATTCTCATGTATTTACGAACACGAGAAAGAACAAAGACTAAGCTCGGTATGCCCCCCATCTTGAAAGCTAGTGGCTTAACTCTAGAATGATCATCAAAGGCTGAAGACATGCCCTCTAAGATTCAATTCATTCACCGACTTTGAGGTTGTCACCAATTTCTCTACTAGATGGAGAAAAAGGATAAGAGTGGATGAAATGAAGGTTCAAAAGAGGTGGTGGTTTCATTGTTTAATGAGATTGAAACAGGAAAAAGAACTATGCTTAGGTCTCTGGGTTCAATCCCCATATTGTTGTTTCATTTTTCAATCACCTTTCTACAGAGAGGAAAACTATGCTTAAATCTTTTGTTTCATTTTTTAACGAGATTTCCACAGAGAAGAGAAACTGTGCTCGTGACCTCTGTTTCATTTTTTAACGAGCTTGCTATAGAGAAAAAAATTGTGCTCGTGACCTCTGTTTCATTTTTTAACGAGCTTGCTACAAAGAGGAAAAACTATGCTCGTGACCTCTTCTTGATCATGGCTTCCAAGAAAATAATGCTCTGGAAGGAGACCACGTCAAGGGACAAAACTCGGTCATGGCTTCCAAGAGATCTTCACTGGATGGAATAAAATCACTCTGGAAGGAACACATGTCGAGGGTCACGACAGGGGTAAGGAGAGCAAGCTCCAATAGCCCTACCGAAGAGATCACCATGTCAACTACAAGATCCAAATCATCGAAATTTGAAGGCATGGGAGATGATAGAAAATTGATATCAGGAGAGTATATAGAGTGTATATCTTCCCAAATTTCTTCATGAGGAGGAAGAAACTAGGATCGATGATGGTTGTCATCCCGAGGCTCGTCAATGTTCAACATTTCCATAAGAGATTCATCCAATGGAAAAATTGGGGAAATGTAGTTGATCACAGACGACGAGGAACTTAACCATGATGGCATCGAGTAACTATCGAGTGCCAATAGATGTTGGTCATCCAAAGAGGGAGAAGCGGATCAGATAGAAATGTATGAGGTTTTGGCTGAACTGAGTGGCACAATGCCACCTAGTGCATCGAATTCCAAAGGACTAGGTACAATCCAAGGGTCAGATGATTCCAAATATTGATAAGTCATGGTCAAAATCATATCGACAATGGAAATATGATGTGTAGTTGGTGGAAGTGGTGTAGGGAAGGTACCCATGAGGCTAGAGTATTTCACTAAGCCAACACCAATGCTTTCATACATGATCTTGTGGTCTCCCAAGAAAGGAATATTGTTGGTAGCGGGAGCACCAACATCGGTCGTGCAGAAATCTAACTGATCAACAGTGACAATTTTACCCTGATGAGGAAATTGTACACATCGAAAGAATGACGAGGAAACGACAATCATAGCATAAAACCAACTTCTTCCAAGTAACAAGTTGTAATTGAGGGGAGCATTGACCACCTCGACATCAATTGTGATAATTTTTCCACCTAATTGGATGGGTAGGGACTGTAAAAGCCTGTGGGGATGAAAACCTCGCCCATCGAATGCGCATAACATCGTTGGGGATTTTTTAAGTGTGAGTGATTTTAAACCTTTCCAACATGATAAAGACATGACACAGGTAGAGGCTCCCTCATCCAGAATAGTGCGATGGATTTTTTGATTGTGAACAACTCTTAGAAAAACAGGACCGCGGAGCAATAAAATAAAACAAATGCAGAAACAAAACACAGAAGACACACAATACAAGAGAGACACAGATTTACGTGGTTCACCCAGTGTGGGCTACGT
>JZKD02S2115487.1:16439-28654 GCA_000966675.3 Picea glauca | reverse complement strand
CACGAAAAAGGAACCCCCTTGGAGTCTACTTTAAACCCTTTTCAGACTCTCTAAATATGAAAAGATTGTCGAGTGACCTTGCTTCCTTTCACACTCATTAAAAGGTCAGAAAGGGAATCTTTAGAGCGATAGTTTACCCCTTTTTCGGTCTCATTAGACTACTATACGAAAAAGGAACTGAGAGAGTTCTCTTTTAAGTGTTTTTCCAAACTCTATAATCCCAAAAAACCTTCGATTTTTCTGTCTTTGGACTCGTTAAAACACACATCTATAGGCCCATATGGGATCGATCCCTTACTTCTTCTGATTCATTAAACAAAGGAAGAGGAACTTACCGAAGGTGAGTTATATCAAGCATGTGTTATCCTCCTCAAGCTCATTAAATCAAAAAGAGGTACTCATCTATCTGGATGGGGAAAAAATTGAAAGGAGCAAGCCAAGCAGTCTCTTGAGAACATCATCCAACACTTCTTAGAGTCGCCCTTGAACACAACTCTTTGTCATTTGCATACATCATAATCCACTGAACCTCTGCATTGAGCCAATCCTTTGAGTTACTTTCACTCCTTTGGGTCACCCGACACAAGTCACAGTATCCACTGCATAGTTTTGGTCCATGTCATTTTTTGCTGCTGTACCTCAGTGTTCAAGGGAAGTATCTGCCTCTAGAGTCAGCCATCCCAAATATCTTTCCTCAAAACCCATGTCAGTCCATGTTCTTTTGATCTACCAATTACATCTCTATATCCGTTTCGTGTCATTGATGGGGGATGCATCAAGGCCCTCCCTCGACGAGTCTATTTCTATCGACTTCAATACATTATTCGAGAATTAGACTTAGAAACTAGTTAGTACTTTGGGACCTGCATGCCTCAATGGAAGGCCTCCTCACATTTGACAGTAGGTTTACATCAATGACCTCTGATCGAATGATTCCATGGATGTTCAACTTCAGCTCATCCATTCACATTCGCTGGAATGTACTAAGGTACCTTGGGAATCATTGACATTAATGGTGATCTCCCTCGCACTTGTTAACGGTTCACGCCATTGACCAGTAATCAAGTGGTTTCTGCCATGTTAGACATTAGGACATCTATTCACATGGCTAGATTCGTACCACATTGGGATCAGTAAGAAGACCCTGGGTTGAGTGATAACTTTGATATGTACTTTGCCTAGGTTGCGAAGGAGTTTCTTTTGAACAATGACACATATACTGTTACATATATCCACTTTGTATTGGTCATGGCTATGTCTTGTCATCTCGTATATCCACTATGTATTCTTCGTGGCTACGATCATTCCGAGTCATCAAAGTATAGATCCACATTGTATCCTCGGTGGCTATACCTTCTTGTCAATACAATTATGGATCCGCAGTGTATTTTATGGCGGCCATATCTTGCAAGTCTTGATCACCCAAGCATAGGTATGCCTGCCTTGGGTTTTGAAATATGTCATGATATTTGTTGGATGTTTGTTTGTAGCTTCTGTCAGGTTCTCTGAGTCTATACCCTTTCTTGAACGTCTACAAAGTATTTCAGTTATCAGTTCCTATATTCTAACTTCATACTTTGGGGGGAAATCTGTTACACATCGAAATTACTCACTTTGATAGTGTCGCAAGTGTCATCATTACAAAGGTCACAAGTGTCGCATTTTTCTCACAAGGTTGCAAGTTTCACATGTTGCTCACAAGTGTCACAAGTGTCAAAGACAACATGCTTCCATGATGCCTATGTCGTGCCTATAACGACATGAAAAGGACACTTGAAACACCTCAAACATTTGATTTGGAAGAGGAGAAATGAGTCGGCAGGCTTGCAAACCTTTTTCAATCTGAAAGCACCTCAAAAAATAAGCTTTTGAAGGAGAGTGCTCCGCCTAACACTATCTTGGAGCACCAATGCTCCCCCTTACACTGTCAGGGAGCGTTATAAAGATCCCCTAACCCTTTTTAGGGAGCGCTATAGATTTTGAAAGCGATGGGGCCCCCCTAAAGCCCATTAGGGAGCGCTACAACGCTCTAATGGCCCTTTTGAGGGAGCGCTACCTATTCCGGGCAGTTGTTAAGCTGTTGAGATGAATGGGAGAAGCATAGTTTCATTCTTGGAAGGCAGTTGGATTTGAATCCCTAGTCCAACCATGATCCTAGGGAAGATCCTCAACTGAAGGAGGAAAATCCTCAACTTCCCCAAGGATATCTCAAGTGGTTAAAGCCTCTCCAAGGCTATATAAGCAAGCTTTCTAATGGTGAAAGAGGGACTAGAAATGGAGAATTACACCAAACTTATGATCTCATAAGTGATGCTAGAACAGAGATGATTGAGGAAGAATTGCTAGCATGAAACCTATGATCTCATAGGAAACACACAACCAGCCAAAGGAGAGTGATCAGTGAAGCTGTTGTTATCCAGGTTGTGGATCTTTCAACCAAGGGTTAGACGAAGGGGACCCGACGAAGCTGTCGCATTCGCATCTACGATTGTAAGTACTGATGTCGTTATTCTCATTAATATTACACGCTTGGCCTGTTTCTTTCTAGTTTGTGTCTAATGTTACACGAACTTATCATTGATAGATAGATCTGTTTTCAAGCTAACATAAATAGAGTAGGAAGTGGTCGTATCTTGTTTTCCCACATAACTCAGTGAGGAGCAAAGGATCGGAGCACAACTCGAAGCATGCAGGGACAAACGTCAATAAAGAGGTACTTTTGTTCTCCGTCCTTCTCATGTGTTAGTTTGGATAGATTTGAAAGGAAGTCAGTGTCCACGTTAAGCATTTTTTGTCTTAGAGTTAGGGTCAAGCTCTTAGAGGTGATCTACTTGTATGCAGAAATATTTTCCTACAACAGTAACAAGTTATAATGGAGAGGTGCATCAACTACCTCTACTTCCACCTCTATCATATTCCCACCTAACTGGACAAGAAATGCGGAGAGAATACTGTGAGGGAAGAAGGAATGACCGTCAAATGTAGTCAAAATGTTCGACGACTTGAAAAGGGTCGGAGAACTGATATCTTTCCAACATACCAGGGACATCACGCAAGTGGTAGCACCTTCATCAACGACTGCTCGTTTGATAGTATATTTGGAGTACTCCATGTGGATTTGAAAAGCCACATGATAGGGTAAGAGAGGCTTCACGTCCGTGACATCAAACGTGATGACTTTTGAGACACTAGTCTCTAGTGATCCTAAGGAAGAGAGTAAGGCATTCCTCTGTGAGGGACACATGTAGAGTACCTCCAAAGCCAACATCGCACAAGGGGTTTGGCCCAGATCTTCAAAAATGGAGTAGTTCTGGGCGATTCTTGCATTAGGGTTGTCGTTAGAGCACTTGATTACTCCTTTCGGAATACGAGGTGGTGGATCTGGTTTCTTGATATGTAAGTTCATCTCTGGGGGTGGAGGAGGAGCTTCTAGGCTGGTACTAGATTTTGATGAGCTATAATCTTGAGAGCGGGTGGCTATATCAATTTTCGTGTCCCCCATATTGATGCAAACACGATCGCCATCTTGCGACTGTGGGTTTTGACTTCCACCATACGCATTTCCGGTGCTCGAAGAACTTGAGGCTAAGTGTTGGTTGTGTGGGATTGGATTCGTTAGCACATTGGGTGGTAGATTTAAAATCCTCCCAGCCTCCACAAGTTTGGGCACAAGTGGGTAAGGTGGTCATTGGTACAAAGTTTACAAGGAAAATTCACCTTACGCTTCTCTTTCCTGCCTTCTCCAACATTATCATTCTATTTCCCATTATTATCTTTGTCCTTGGTTTATTATTATTATTCTTTCCACCCTTACAATTATTTTGACCTTTCCTTTTATTCCCATCTGGTTGCTGGTCACCATTTGGGTTTTTTGATGATTACATGGAATGTACATCCGCCGACTGGATGGGTTTCGAGGATCCAGATGAAGCTGGTCCTCCGACAAACTTCATTGTCGAGTCTATGGATTTTACATTGGTGGACCCTACAATGACATTGGCATGAGGTCCAGGAGTTTGTCTAGGATTGTGATTTGTTCGCAGTGTGTCTGGAAGAAGGTGGTATAACATCCTAGACTGAGCATATATCATATCAAATTGTTGGTCTCTAAGGATAGATTCTTCCTCGCTGAAGACCCTGGAATTAGAAACGTCCTTTGAAATAGGAGTGTGTAAAGACTTTAAGAACCATTCTAGAAGAAAGGCTAGGGGTATAAGAGTCTTAACCAACCACCTTCACCTACGCCATTCCTAGATATGGTCCTAGATGTGAGTGTCGGTACCCTGGCATAAAGTTGAAAATTTTTCAAGGCCAACATCATAACAAATGGGAAGTTGAAAGTGATTGAGAAAGGCTAGCACCAACTAATGGAATGACCCATATGTCCCCCTAGGTAGCTCAATGCACCATTGTGACGCCACTCCAATGAGAGTGCACTAAAACAATCGTAACCTAATAGAATCATGGTTTAGAGAATTCAATGAGCACCAAAGGTGAAAATTAGGAACGTGATCACCAAGGTCTTCACCATTCTTACCCTCAAACTTTGGAATTTATGATATAATTTTGGTAGGGACAGGGGGCCATGTGGGGTCATGACTCACCGGTTCATTCATTAGTTTAGACAAATTTGGCAGATTAAGTGTGTCCAGAAAGGGAATATAGGGTTTCAACACCTGACCCCATCCTCTCGCGAAAGATTGTGCGTTAGGAACTGCATTCCATATAGGATTTTGGTGAGGACCAAAAGCTTGTCCAAAATTATAAGACCCTCCTTTGGGCTGATTCGTAAAATATGGATTGGGCATCATTCTAGCAGGAATGTTCTGATAAGGGTTATGAAAATTTCCCCCAGTTGGATTAGATCCAAGCTGGGGGTTGTTAAAACGACCCCCAACTGGATTATATCTAGGTTGGGGAGTCCCCAAAGTGTAAGACTTACCTCCTCCAGGTGGGAATCCAGAGGATTGAAGTGGATTAGTCATGCCAAAAGTTGTTAAGCCCTAATATTGGCTCATTACCCCTTAATTGGGTCATATTGTTGGGCACCAATCGGGGTATCTTTTCCTGCTACATTTCCACTACCTTTTTGACCTTTTTACACTTATTTACATATGTTTACTATGCTAAATCTGTGAGGTAATTACCCCTACCTTGTCTATTGGAATATTTTATTAATGAAGTAAAAGTCACGGAGTTTTACCTATTCGCATCACTAAAATGAATGTTTGACCGCAACTTTTGGAGAACAGGACCAGGGCTTCATCCCGTAGCAGATCCGCTCTTCACAACAACAACCAGGCATAAAGAGACCATGCATCTGGAGTCGTAGATCCCTGAACCATCTTGGGCATTTCGCTGATCCTGTCCATTTGGTACTGGTGCTGTACCAACCAATGCATATTTTTGGGGATACAGTTACCATGTTTTTGGGAAATAGGTTGTTCTCCCTTTTGATGTATAAAAGATAGTTTGTTCCTATATCTGGGGATGTCCCCATTGAGATTGTAATAACCTTTTTCAGATTTATAAAACACTACTTATTTTTCTGTCTTCATCTTCGTTGTGACCAGCGCAGCCCTAATCAGAGAGCTAGGCCCGCTCTTCTAATCAAGTGTTGTGTCTTCCTATGTGTGTTATTTATCAGTTTATGCTTGCTGTTACAGTGTGTTATTTATCATTTTATGCTTGTTGTTACAACGTTATTTCTTATTTTATGCTTACTGTTACAACGTGTGATTGTTATGAGTACCTTTCAAAAGTTGTAGTTAATCCAGTTGACAGTAATGTTTTCAATCTTAATCATGAACCCTTGGATAGAATGAATTGTACTCTTTCCCCTGCATATACCTTGCGCGTTGCCTTGAAAGGATACACACCCAGATTGATAAATTAATGTACGAAAAAGGGTGAATAAATTGTTCATACCTCGACACCAACATTTTAGTGCCATTTCCAGGGAGGCTAACAAGGTGCAAGACAATGATCTAGACCAACCAGAGGGTCAATCTCTCGTCCTGGGGAGAGAACAATTTTTCTCACTCTGCTTCAGGTCCTGAGCGTAGTTGATCTTTCTGCTTTTTTTTATTTTTGTTTATTTTTGTTTTTGTCAATCTCTTGTCCTGGTGAGTGAGGAGTCTTTTGATGCCCTGCTCCATATCCTGAGTTAATATTTATTTCTTTCAAACCCTTGTGTTTTTTTGGGAAACCCTAGGTTTTACCCTGAGGAGGGAGGAGTCTCTTGATGCCCTGCTTCAGAATTAAAAAGTATCAGGTCTTTTCCATGGCGTGTTTTGTTCTTGTCTAGGGGAGGGAAGAGTCCTTTGACGCCCTACTCCGGGCCCTGAACCTTAGATTCTTGTTTTTTTTAGCTGCCTTTCTTTTTCATAAAATCTGTTGTCTTGGTAAAGGAATGGTCCTTTGACACCTTACTTCAAGACTAAAGAATTGTAGGTTCATGCCAAGACCCTCCATCATACCAACACTTGTATGAACAAAGAACCGAATAACAGGGGCAGAGGGAAAGCCCCAAAGAAGGGAGGACCAGATTTGGGAAGAAAGACCTACATCCAACAGATTATAGAAAAGGATGAATCAGAAACATCATCTTGTGCAACCATGAGACCAAGGACACGAAGAGTGAAATATGAGGGACAATCAGTAGATCAACCAGTGCTATCTAAAACATTCTTGGGTGATACGACATAGCAGGTTCCCCCAGCAGTTGAAGAAATATCTAGTGGCATACCTGACCAAGAAAATCTTATGCTAGCAACAGAGGAGGAAGAGGTCGCAAACAGAACCTCGACAGAGTCAGACCACCCCAGTAAGAGAGAGAAGGTTGTATCCAAGGGATCAAGTCATCAGAACGCAGAAGAAGGGATCAAAGGAGTATTTGCATCACCAAGGGACCAGGGAAGTGTTGCTAAAGCAACTAAGATTCAAGGGGAAAGGAAGCCTTTTCCATCTCCTATAGAGTCTGGTGAAATACCCAGCGGTTATTGGAAGATATTTATGGCTCCGACAACCTCCACTATTGATTTTCCAATTGGAAACCTGGGAGTTGGTGCACCCACTAAGCCTATTCCATTAGAAACCTTACCAAAATTTCATGGGCTTGTTTTAGAAGATCTCGACACATTTCTATTCGAATTCGACATAGTGTGCTGAGGGTATGACTACACGACGGAAGCCCAAAAGTTAAAAAAATTTCCTTCTACATTAAAAGGGATGACTCTCCGATGGTTTATGTGCCTTGGAGGAAGCACTATTTCCACATGGGATGATATGCAGACAACTTTTCTAGAAAAATACCAGGATTACTGTAAATCCCAGAACATTAAGGAAGAATTTTTCAAGTTTGCACAAAAATAAGACAAGAGTTTGGAATATTGTGTGGAACGATTCAAGTACACCTTACAGAGGTCGGGTCACTCTGACCTGGATAAGGGAATTCTAAAAATTATCCTCCTTTGATCTTTCCATGAGAACTCAATGGAACTATTGAACATTGTGGGAAAATGAGACATTTCTAAGGAAAGCTTCGAAGGTATCTACGAGTTATGCTTTCAGTGCTCAAGAGGACTTGCAAGAAACATAAAAGGAATTCACTCAGTAAAAGGGTCTAGTGGAGGTGTTACGAAAGAAGAAATCATAAACCCGCTAGACAATCTAAGGACGGATATCCTCGGCACCCTGTTAACACAGATGGATACGCTGCAAGTAAAGAAGAAGTAGCTAGAATTGGACAGGACTATGGTAATATTCTACCTAACATGTAGAAAGAAGCATCCAGAGAGGGAATGTCCACTAAAATCCATAGAGTAATGTGCAATCTGTGAGCTGAATCATGCAACAAGCTCATGCCCCTCCCTGCCAGGCCTGAAAGTAGTATTTCAAGGAACGGGGAAAGACATGGAGCAACTGTACCTCATGGGGTCTAGAAATCCATGGCAACCTCGACCACCAATGGGAAATCAAGGTATGTACTCATATCCATCTCAATATTTCAATAATTCTAATATGAATCCTCAGTCCATGCCCTATCCTTCCATGTGGCCACAATACCAGTTTCCACCATGGCAACAGTGGAACACTCAAGCCAGTTCAAGCTCCCCATGGGCTCCAACTTGGTGATGATCCCCTCCTGAACAGTTTATGCAATCGATGCCACAACAAAAACTCCAACTACCCTCTAATGTGCCTCTGGGTAACCAACTTGCCCGTCCTCAGCTCCCAATCCAACCTGATCCAAATCCTAATAGCAGGGGAGTTCATCAAACTGACATTCTTAACCTACCTTCATATAGCATTTCCACTGCAGAATTGTATGAAATGAATCTATGATCATGGCAAATAGTTGATGCTCAAACTCCTCTAGTTACCATTGAATGACTCGACAGTGAAGGTAAGGAATCATAACCAATTAGTAAATAACCAAAACAAACTGATAGAAACCAGGCATCTCCTATAAAACAACATCAATCTAAACCACCTTACCCAGAGAGACTAACTTTGAGTAAATCAAGCCCTCAAGATAAATTTGATTTACTAGGAGAACTGCAGAATTTATTTGTTAAAATTCCCTTGTTACAAGCTATGAAGGATGTGCCAATATATGAAAAGACTCTTAGGGAATACTATTCAAAGAAATCTGCAAAGAAATCCAAAGACCCCCTTACCATTCATGTTATGGGAAAATTATCAGATTTCATGACGGGAAAGTCAATGCCTGAAAAGTATGGAGATCCGGGGACCCCAATTCTAATAGTACAAATTAATGGGGTACAGATTCCGAATGTGCTGGTAGACCTAGGCGCTTCCATCAACGTTATCACCACTAAAATCATGCATTCTTTAGGTCTTCGTAACTTGAAACATACACCTACAATATTGGAATTGGTAGATCGATCCACATTCAAACCTGTAGGAAAGTTGAAAGATGTAACAATTTTAGTAGATTCATGGCACTATCCCATAGATTTCCTGGTCTTACAGATGCAATCTTTGGTGGGCGACCATCCTTTGATCTTGGGTAGACCATGGCTAGCTACTGAGGATTCTTACATTGGGTGTCGATCAGAGCACATGGTTGATTACAATGGGCACAACATTAAGAACTTAGTGTTATACCCATCGATAGAGCCAAAACCATCCATAAAACCAACAGGAAGTAAGAAAATTTTACCTAGGAAAGAGTCTGAAATAGAAAATGAGGAATTGAGGCTAGTTCTCACTATTGGACAAGCCCTTCATTTGAAAATAGAATCAGAAGATGCTGTAATCACCTCTTTTATGGATGATCCTTGCTCCATTTCTGAAACAAATCAACAATTCCTAGAATTTATCCTAAGCTGTGAGACTCAGGAAAAAATGGAAACAACAGAAGGATCAGAGCATCTACCTGTTGATGCACCTAGTGAAAGTGTCCCAGTAGAACTAGAACCAAGGAAAACCCTGAATATTAATCCAACCCTATTAGAATCCAAGAAGAAGAAACTCATGGATGTCCTTCAGAAACATAAAGATGCCTTCGCTTTGGATTATACATATATGAAAGGGATCCCTACTAATTCATGTACCCATCATATATACATTAAGGAGGATTGTCATCCTATGAGACAACCTCAGAGAAGGATGAACCCCGCATTGAAAAATGTTGTGAAAGAAGAAGTTCAAAAATTACTAGAAGTAGGTTTTATTTACCCCATCTCAGATAGCCAATGGGTCTCCCCATTAGTAATTGTCCCTAAGGAAAATGGTAAATGGCGAATATGCGTGGATTATTGAGAATTAAATAAGGCAACATAGAAATATCATTTTCCTTTGCCATTTATTGACCAAGTTCTGGACACATTGGCTGGAATTTTTTTTTTTTCTTTTCTAGATGGGTTTAGTGGGTATAACCAAATCTAGATAGATCTTGAAGATCAAGATAAAACCACTTTCACATGCCCCTGGGGAACATTTGTATACTGGGTCCTTCCTTTTGGCCTGTGTAATGCTCCTGCAACATTCCAAAGGGAAATTTCGGGAATCTTCTTTGATTTGATAGATGACAGTGTTGAAATCTACATGGATGGCTTTACTCCATATGGGGATTCATTTCTTGAAGGGCTGGAAAATTTAGAGAAAGTTCTCGAAAGGTGTATACAAGTGTGTGTCTCATTGAGTACAGTAAAATGTCATATGATGATGGAAGAAGGAATTGTTCTGGGACATTTTATCTCAGCTGAAGGAATACGGACGGAACTAGCAAAGACAAAGGTAATCAACATTTCCTGACACCTAAAATGCCCATGTAGGTATGCAGTTTTATTGGTTGTGCTGGTTATTATAGGCATTTTATAGAAAATTTTGCTAAAGTAGCACATCCACTTTTTCAATTTCTAACAAAAGATTCAGATTTTGTGTGGGCAGAGGACTGTGATGTAGCCTTTATGAGAATTAAGGAATTGGTCTGTAGTGCCCCAATCCTTAGAGGGCTAGACTGGGCATTACCTTTCCATATTCATACGGATGCTTCCCTAATAGCGGTTGGTGCAGTATTAGGATAACAAGAGGACAAAATACCATACACAGTTTACTATGTTAGTAATAATTTGGCTCCTACTGAATTAGACTACAGAATGACTAAGAAAATGTTCCTTGCTGTCATTTATGCCATCAATAAATTCCAACACTACATTACCGGGTATCCTACCTTTGGGCATACTGATCATGTAGCTATCATGTATTTAATGAATAAACCTATTACCCCTAGTCGTATCACAATATGGCTCTTGTTACTAAAGGAATTTGATATTACGATAGTAGATAAACTAGGGAAGGACAATGTGGTTGCAGATTTCTTATCTAGGATAAAACATGAGGGTAAGGATACACCAATTGAAGATAAATTCCCAGATGAACATATTTTTGTAGTATCTGCTAACACTCTGTGGTATGCAGATATTGCTAATTATCTTTCTTCAGGGAAGGTGCCTCGTCATCTTTCATATAAAGAGAAAAGGAAGATTATTCACTAGAGTACCTGATATTCATGGATGGAAGGATATCTCTTTCATACAGGGGCTGACCAACAGATTTGATGTTGTGTGGAAAAAGATAATATCTATGAGATACTGAAGGCTGCACATGATGGACCCTATGAAGGACATTTTGTAGATAAAAGAACAGGTCACAAAGTGCTGCAAATGGGATATTACTAGCCCTCCATCTTTTGTAATGCCCGAGACTATGTTCGAAGGTGTGATAGCTGCCAACGGATAGGAAAACCTGGGAAAGAAGATGAAATGCCCTACAACCCCAGATACTCCTTGAACCATTTGAGAAATGGGCCATTGATTTTGTTGGACCCTTCAACCCACCTTCTCATAAGAAAGATTACATCCTGGTCTGCACTGATTATGTAACTAAATGGGTGGAAGCCAAAGTGGTCACAAGAGCAACAAAACAAGTAGTGGTAGACTTTCTTTTTGAAGAAATTTTTTCCTGATACAGTACTCCAAGGGAAATTGTGTTGGATGGAGGATCACAGTTCACATCTCACATGATAGGAAAGATGATGCATAAATATGGAGTCAAACATAGAGTGACAACCCCCTATCACCCCCAGGAGAACGGACAAGTAGAAAGCACAAACAAGGTATTGGAAAATATCTTGACAAAGACAGTAGCAAGTCATCACTGAGATTGGGCACAGAAACTTCCAGAAGCTTTATGGGCATACATAACAACATGGTGAAACACAATTGGGTTTTCACCATTTGAATTAGCCTATGAGAAAGTCCCCTTGTTTCCAGTAGAATTTGAGATCAGTACACTCATGACAGCTGTAGAAGTAGGCCTAGACTCATCATAAGCACAAAAACACTGACTAGAATAGTTGAATGAGTTGGACAAGATTCGGTTAGTAGTTGTCCAGAAGACCACTGTTGTTCAACAACAGAGAATGAAGTGGCATGATAAATTTATCAAAAGTAAGGTGTTTCATGTGGGAGATTGGGCATTACTTTACGATTCCCGATTTAAGAATTTCAAAGGCAAGATTTGCACTCGTTGGATGGGGCCATACGTGGATGTAGTGTTCCACAATGGAACGCTTTATATCAACTATGAAGGTCAAGTGATGCTTGAGACAAGGGTGTCGACTTTATGTAGTAGAGGCAGTGAAAGACAGGAAGGGACCCTCATTAGATCAGTATCCGGTCTTG
>JZKD02S2115487.1:0-11064 GCA_000966675.3 Picea glauca | reverse complement strand
AAATTGGCGACTCCACTGGGGAATAATCCCATTTTCTTTGTGGATTTTTGTATTTTTCTGTGGCCATTTTCTCTGGTTTCACTTTTCTCCTATCCCATCAATCTCTGAGTCTTCAGGATATCCTGATAGACCCTTTGGGTCTGTAGGCCTTTTTCAATTTTGCTTCATTTTTCAAGTTTTTGATTATGTTCAGGCATTCTCTCACTGTACTTCATTGCAGCCTAGGAGAATAGGTAGAGTTCACACTCTTCCTTTAGGTTTCAGTGCGAGGTTCTCTCACCTTGCTCAAGGGTCACCTGCGAGAATCAATGATTCTCACATTGTGTAATACTACCTTCCTGCGAACTCTTTTTGTCAATAATTTGGATTTGAGTTTTGGTTTTTCCAACTACCCAGATCAGTTTGATTTCCTCTTAAGAGTTTCTTGGACCGTTGATTGATATCTTTCTTGTCTTTGTTTGTGTGCATGAACAGTCTTTGGGTTTCAAGGCTTTTTTTGTCATTTGTGTCTTGACTTTCATTTCTTGACTTTTCTTGGCAAATCCATTCTCTCTGACTTCAGATTCTAAGTGTGTTTGATTAGTTAAGAACCCAGTGATTGGTTGAAAGTTGAGTGCTTGGTTTTTCTCATTTTCTTATTGGTTTGAAAGATCATTTGCGTTTTGCATTGAGAAGACTTAATTGGTTTGCTCTTTATTTTTGCTTTCATTGAAAGAGTTGATTGGGTTTGTCATTGCTTGTTCATTTGGTTTTTTTATTTTCTGTACTCTCATTGGCATAGTGAGGGTCCTTTTTGAAAAGTAAACAAAAAGTTTTTCTTTCAAAAAATTCTTTTCATTTTAGAAAACATTGAAAATCCAATTATTGAGATTGTTGAAGTATTTGGAAAAGACACAATAGAGAATTGTCGTTTTATAAGTGATTGTTTGTATTGGAATTTCAAAAGAAAATTTTTCATTGTAGTTCAAGGTTGATATGGAAAACTTTCTCTCTCTCCCATACACAGGATTCATTGAACGAAAAGTGATACATTTCATTGCCATCCTTGCATTATTGGGTCAGAGTCATACAACATAAGTTTCACCTCCGTTTCCTTTAAGTAAACAACAACTCTTAATAACACTGCGTAATCATAAAATTTATTTAGTAACTCTTTTCTAGGGATCTATTACACCAACATTTAGCTAGGCTAGCGCTTTGGAGCAGGAAGAGAGATACACTCTCCAAAAGCACAAAACACACAATAGAATCTTGTGTTAGGGAGTGTTAAATTCCATTTGCAATATCTTGTCCTAGGAATCCGTTCTCACACAAGGGTCAAACACTAGGTCGCATTGATATTGGTAGAGTTACTCACCCTGCTTTGTTGATATCAGTGTAGAGATTGCACGTATTACGAGGATCACTCGGAGGTATACCCACAATGATGAGTGGAAGATTTTTTAGTTGATTGCGGGCTAGATACCCTGCCCTTGCGTGTGGATCGGATTGTCGACTGTTCCGCCAGGATTTATTGTTGTTGGTGGTGACCTTAGTGGCCTATATTTATAGGTTCTTACCCAATATGACTATGGAGGGGAAAGTCTTCACGGTACCTGGAATTGACGTTGACCAAACTCACTCGGGCTCCTTGGAGGGTATACCCACGATTATGTGTGGGAGCTTGCACCATGGTGTAAGTCCGTTAAGAAAGTCGTCTGCGTAACTTTTCCACCATAGCCCTGCCCCTTCTCGTCTTGTTGTTTTGACGTTGGATTTCATCACCAACTAGTGGCTTCGAAATTAGAAGGTCTTGTTTGCCTGGTGATTGCTTCCTAGATTTTGTTTACTAGCGCGTGTTGTTTGTTTCTCGAAGTTGACCATAGGATTTTCTTTGCGAAGTTTGTCACTCATTTAGAATAGCTCCTCCAAATCGTTCACATAGAATGCAAGGTTTATCTCCAGAGCATCTAGACGGTTCTCAACCCTTGCCTATAGCTACACCTGAGGGCTCTCCTCGGCACAATGAAGCCACAGTCGTCACCATGCCACAAGTGGAACGAACTGATACTCTAGAACGTTTTCGAATCACAAATACTCGAGAGGATTTTCGACTTCCCAGTGATTCTCAGTGCCCTTTTAGATGATTGAATTCTTCCGTAGAATTAGTTATTACCTCTTCTAGATCACCCGTTGGGCCTTTTACCGGCGTAGAAGGCCAAGATCCTTTTTGGTCTGTAGGTGATTTCCAAAGGACCCTTTTTGGTCCTGGTTCACCTGTGGTCTCTGAACTCAACCCTCCGGTGATTTCTGAGATAGAGACTGTACCGTTGAATACCACTTATCACTTTACTCTCCCTGCCTAGATGGCCCATCTCATGAATACTACGAGTGTCCCAACCGAGTTTACTGCAGCTGATCTTCCTCTTATCAACACACAGTGAACACCCAATGTCACTCCGACACTACCACCTAGATACCATGCGTTGAATGCTTTGTTGAATGCTTCTATTCCAACACCTCCACAAACCCCATCTGGTTCTCCAGGTGGTCCTTATTTTCCTGGGCACCCTATTCCCAGTTTTATTCCGACACTCCCTCAATTTCCTTCTGGCAATCCTAATCCTAGTTGCACTATACCATCCATTACACCAAACTTGCAGATTCTCGTTGGTGGACAAGGTGGTACAATTTAATTTCCTCTTATCGGACACAATCCAATTACTACACAACCTTCGATTGGAACACAACTTCCGGTTGGAACTCCGCCTATGATAGGGGGAACAACCTCCCCTTTTGGAGAAAATATACCTTCTGCTTTGGCCAAGTATTGGAATCAGATGATACAAAATCTTCCTCAAATGATTGGGGGGCAGCAGTTTCCTGTCCCTACTATAGGACAACCATATCCAGGTATACCTAATCCTATTTGGGTTATGAATGCTCAAACTCATGTCCCCACTCAAGATTACAATCCCTCGAGTTACTATCCTTTCCGACCACTACCGAATCTGCCTGGGTCTTCCCATTATGGGCAGACTGCTTACGGTCCTACTGGTTTGCTGACAGGGCTTCTAGCCCAAAGCCACCAGTACCCACAAGTGAATAGATAGTTAGATTTTCTTGCTACTTTGGATTTTCTGGATTTGTCTAGGATTTTAAATGATCCTATTCGTCACTCTCCCCAATGGCCTGTTATTCCAACCAAGCTTCCATCAAATATTCCTAAATTCAACGGCAAGGTGGGAGAGGACCCAAACAATCACGTTATGAATTTTCACTTATGGTGTTCATCCAACTCGTTGATGGATGACTCTATTCAATTACATATTTTTCAGCGAACCCTTACCGGTTCTGCTGCGAAGTGGTATATCGAATTGCCACAAGGTTTCTTCTCTAATTTCAACACTCTAGCCATGGCTTTCCTTACACATTACCATTTACCGATCCATTATGATTCCAAGACCGAGATTTTGAATTCTTTCAAACAGAATAAAGGCACTCATATCTCGAATCATATCTATGAGTGGCGAAGAAGACGTCGTCTCATTAAACTTGAGCTCCCCGATCAATTACTGGCAGAATGGTTTACAAAATCATTTTTGAATGAAATCGGTAAGGATATTTCTATGGGTGGCATAGTCACAGAAGAGCAGGTTATAAGTCGTGCTCAATACCTTGATCTCGTTTATTCACAAATGGGAACTCTTTATGATTTATTACCTGATTTACCTCGTCCTAATGCTTCCGGCACTTCAACTACTCCAGGGGCCTCACATGTGGCTGATGGTGTGATTGGTACTACCCAAGCCCAATCACATTCTGTTTCAAGCACAAACCCTAAATCTTCTTCTTCTAATGTTCAAAATGCTCCGCCTCCTGCCGCTCCCACCGACAAAACTTCTGAGGTAAATGTTGTCCAATCTACCCCAACCGATAAAAATAAATCTAAAAAGGGGAGAGGTAGGAATAAGGAGGGAACACATAATAATCAAACAGAGTAACCTAAAACTAATCCTGTTGAAGATCGGGATAAGCGCAAACCACAATACCCTTTCCTTATGTGTGGTGATGATCACTACACGAAGGATTGTCCATGACGTGCTGAGGTCACTAAGTTCCTTCAGGGAGATCCAAAACCACTTGCACTGACTGTCTTGTCCCAACCCTTCCTGTCTCAACAACAGGCTCAGTTGGTCATCCATGACCAACCATCCTCCTCTACGACATCATATGTTTTGATGTGTACTGGTGATTCTAAGAAAAACAACGTTGCACTCATGACTAGATCCAAAGATTATACTCCATCTAAGGAGAAAGTTGATGATTTACCTCCTGCTTTGGTACAACCCTTTCCAACAACTCCACCTACTAACGGTCCTCTTCATCTCGAACGACCGATCCTCGACGCAGTTCTGCGACCCCCCCTAAGGGTGTCGTTCAGAAATTCGCTTTCAATCCTCATGCTCGTGCGGCCCAGAACTACAACATTGTTGAAGATCTGGCCCAGGAACCTTCAGCGATGTCAGCCCTTGAAGTCCTTCAGTCTTGTCCTGCACAAAGGAAGGCAATGTTGAAAGCTATAGGTGGAATTGACCCAACAGATATGAATTTAATAGTCTTTGACTTGGATGATCACATTCCAAGGTTACCCCCTCAACTTGAGTTTCAGATACAGGTTGTTGTCTCTGACAATAACATCTGTCGGACTGTTATCGGTGAGGGTGCCTCGACTTGTGTTATGTCTCTTGCTTGTTGGAAAGCCATTGGCTCTCCTCCTTTGAATGAATCCTAGAACACTCTTAAAGCCTTCAATGGCTCTGGTTTTAAGCCTTACGGTGTTCTTCCTTCGTTTCCTATCATGTTAGAAGTTAAAATGGTCCAAGTTGAATTCGAAGTCTTCGACGCCCCCCTTGATTATAATCTTCTGCTTGGATGTAGCTGGATTGATTCCATGCGTGCCGTTGTGTCAACACTTTTCCATGTAGTAGGTTTCCCTCATCAATGAAAGGTTATTACCATTGACCAACATGCCTTCTTCAATTTTGATATTCGTACTGGAAATGTGTCGTTTATTGCTAAAACCCTGTCAGGTTATGAGAACGTCGGTGTCGGCCTTTTAAAGGACTCCTCATTAATGGGTACTTGCCCTATTCCACCATCTGATGTTCCACACCTGTCAGTTGCTTCTATCAATATGATCTCCACCATGCCTCACAAACTTCCTGTGTCTCATGACCCTTGGATTATCCCTGACCCTGGAGATCATCTTCGTTTCCGTGACGAAATGTTGTTTAGTCCGGTTGAAGCTGCTTATCAAGAAATTCAATCGACAACGGGTTCTACTCACTTTTTTGAGGAGTTGTCTCCCAATCCTTTTCGTGTTATTTTTTCCACTAATGAGATGATCATGTCCATCATGGAGGACACCCCTTGGGACGATGGGCATCATCGTTCTATCCTTTTTTTGGAACAACACACTCTTGAGAACTACCAACGGATTTCGACTCCATCGACCGTTGTTGTCATTTCGACCATTCCCAGGTCTGCACATGATGTATTTGCTGAAGGGAACCTTAGTAATATTTATCCCATGATTCCCATTGACATATCCATAAAACCTGGGATCGTCGAAAATGTTCATATTGGAGCTTCGTGTTCTCCAGACGAAATCGTCACATATATGTCTCTTTTCAAAGAATTTCGTGACATCTTCGCCTGGAGCTACGAAGAAATGCCAGGTATCAACCCTGCAATTGTTGTACATGAGATAAAGACATACCCCGGCGCCAAACCCGTCCGACAACGCCTTCATCTAGTTCACCCACGTAAAGCGGCTGCTATCAAGCTCGAAGTTGAAAAACATTTGAAAGCCGGCTTTATTTATCTGGTGGCTCTTACAGAATGGGTTTCCAATCCTGTCTTGATTGATAAGAAAGGCAACAGTGTTCTTGTATGTGTTGATTATAGGGATATTAACAAAGCTTGTACCAAGGACAAATTTCCGACCCCCTTCGTCGATCAGATTGTCGATGACTGCGCCGAAAGTGAAATCTTCTCCCTCATGGATGGTTTCTCCGGTTATAATCAAATTAACATTGCTCCTGAGAATCAACATAAGACTGCTTTTATTTGTCCTTGGGGTACTTTTGCCTATCGAAAACTCTCGTTCAGACTTAAGAATGCGGGCACAACTTTTCAACGTGATATGTATTATTCTTGTCATGATATAAAGCATATCGGTCAACCCTATTTGGATGATTTACCAGCTCATTCTTTGCACAGAGTCGATCACCCCACTCATCTCCGAGCCATTTTCGTTCGCTGTCGATTTTACCGGATACGAAAAAATTCCCATAAGTGCATTTTCTGTGTAGAATCCGATCGTCTTCTAGGTTTTATCGTTTCGCGTCAAGGGATCTGGGTGGATCCTTTGAAGGTTGAGGCGATTCTTAATCTCCCTCCTCCTTCTACACTGCGCTAGTTGCAAAGTTTGCAGGGGAAAGCAAACTTTCTTCGTCGTTTTATCCCTAATTACACCGAGATCACTCGTGGTTTTACGCGGCTACTAAAGAAAGATTCAGAGTTCATCTAGGGTACCATTTTCAACAATGCTTTTGAAGCTTTGAAGTTGTCCCTAACACGAGATCCACTTCTCTTTCCTCCCGATTACAGTCGTGATTATTTCCTTTATTTTGCTGCCTTGGAGTACACTATTAGCATGGTTCTTGTCCAAGAGGATGATGCACACGAAGAACATGTTATTTATTACTTGAGTCGAAGTCTCACACCAACTGAAATCAAGTATCAACATGTTGAAAAATTGGCCTTGGCTGCCGTTTAAGCCGTTCAATGCTTCCGGCACTATATCCTCTCACGGAAAACTACGGTGATTTCTCATTGCAACCCTATGCAACATATTTTGACACGTCAATTGCTAGGGGGAAAATACTCCAAATGGATTGTAATACTCCAGGATTTTGACTTGGAATTTGATCGCGCCAAGTCCAAGAAATCCTTAGTTTTTGATGAGTTGATATGCGATTTTCCTCATTCTTCCACAGAAAATGTAGCAGTTGATTCATTACCTGATGAATCTCTTTTTCTTATTAGCACCAATGATATTTGGTATGGGGATATCATTATATATCTCCAAACCCAAACATTTCGGCCCGATATGCTATCAAGCTTGTCAATACATTATCCTCGGGGATACTCTTTACCGTCGGGGAATTGACTCTATTTTTGTTGTCTAACATTTGACAAAGGCAAGAAAGCTTTGAATGACTTCCATTCTGGAGCATGTGGTGTTCATATGTCTGGGTATGATACTACCCATAAGATCTTACACGCAGGGTATTTTTGGCCTTCTTTGTTTAACGACTGCATTACTACTGTTCAGAAATTCCATGCCTGCCAGACCTACAATCAGAAAATTTGGTCACATCCTGCTCCTCTTCATCTTGTGGTCTTAGTTGGTCCTTTTGTGAAATGGGGCATTGATTTTATGACATGTCACCCTCACTCGGCCGGGGGGCATGGTTACATCATTGTAGCTGTTGATTACTTTATGAAATGGGTTGAGGCGATGCCAACATTCGACAATACTGTAAAGATTGCATCTTTTTTTCTTTTTAATCATGTCATAGCTCGTTTTTGTGTTCCCCAAGATATCGTCAATGATCACGGTAGCCACTTTAGGAATTTTATGATGTCTGAACTTACAGAGAAGTTGGGTCTTCACCATGATAACTCAACACCCTATTATCCACAAGCTAATGGCCAGGTCGAAGAAATCAACAAAGTTCTCATAGCTATGCTTCGACAGATGATAGGAATTCATAAAACAAGTTGGCACATAATGTTTTTTTCGACATTTTGGGCGTACTAGACATCTGTCAAGTCCGCTACTGGATTTAAGCCTTTTTGGTTGGTCTATGGTGTGGAATCCATTCTTCCTATAGAATGTGAGATACCTTCTTTGAAGCTAGCTATCGAACTCCTACCCAACACTTCTGCTGAAGAAGAACATCTATTGTATCTTATGTGATTAGAAGAAACTCGATGTGATGCCACTCTAGTAATAGAAGCCCAGAAAAAACATGTCAAGGCCCAGTATGACAAGCATGTCAAGCCTCACGTTTTCTTTGAAGGTGATCTTGTTCTTCTCTATGAATAGGATCAAGATGTGTTAGGAGCTGGGAAACTCAAACCTATGTGGCGAGGTCCTTATATTGTTCGTTGAGTTTTGGAAAAAGGAGCATATGAGTTGGTCGATTACGATGGTATCCCGTTGAGTGAACCCAGAAATGGGTTGTACTTGAAGAAGTACTATGCATAATTCATTTGTGCACAAGTACTTGTATTTTAGTGTATCATACTTTGTGTGTGTTATTATAGTTTTCTTTTGTCGTTATCTAGTCTCTGCCCTCATGTGACGTTGTGTTTGATTTCTAGATGTCGGAGTTTTCACTACCCTATATTGGTTTCGCTGATGGTGCTAGCCGTAGTACTCGAAACCTTGCTTCCACTCCATGGGAAATATATACCCCAACAAATGAACTTGTATCTTTACGAGGTGTATGCCTTGGCTGTGCGACCAACAACATTGAAGAGTATAGCGCCATTATTGAATTATTGGTTGATGTTATCTCACTCAGAATTCGCCATTTGGTTGTGTGACTTGACTCACAGCTTGTAGTACTATAGTTAAGTAATGTCTACTCTATTCGAAGTCCTACTTTATTACAGGTGTATTTGCGAATTTGCCTCTTGGAACATTATTTTGATCATATTGAATATCAACATATTCCTAGATGTCTAAATACATTAACAGATGTATTGGCTAATTATGTATTGTACATACATTTGAATCATTTATAAATCAAACACATCAAAATTCACACAATATAAAGTAAACCGGTAGAATTCGTCTGTATATATAACGATCAAAATATTTTTTTACAAAAAGTTTGTCCGAAGACCAAAATATCAAAATTTGAATCTTATAGCTTCTACAAAGTGATGTCATGAATGACGTTCACAGTAACACACGACTGCTCTAGAAACCCTACAGAGCAGTCGACTCATAGATGTTGATACCCCTACAGTATGATGTTGATCGTGTCATGGAACCTCTTCCAGAGTCATGTCTGGAATGTCTACAGTTAGGCCCTCTAGATTCTGTTCCACCACTTGATAATCCTCAGCATACTGTGGTGCTGCCGCTACCTCTCCTCGCCGCTGGATGGGAGAAGTGTCGGGAGGTCTGTAAGGTCCAACATCTGTGTTATCAACAAACGATTTTGTATTAGTCTTTGGACAAACATATAAAACAAAAACATTTGAATATGATAAAAAATTAAAAAACATTTGAAAAGAAAAAAAAATGTGCGTCCTTCTTACCAAGGTCCCCCCACTGAGCATCCTCTGGCGATGCCAAATCCAGATCTCCTTGGAAATCTAGCCCAGCATAAGTGTATTCATCAACCATCAACATCTGTGGTTGAAGCCAGTCAAATAAAGTATCATCATATTTGATGATCGGTCCTGCTACGTGCCGAGCCATGAGCCGACACCATCTCAGCATCCACGGATCCCTAGGAGCCGATAAGTTCCACTCCACCTGTAGCCTCAGTAATGGGACCCGCTCAAGGAATAAGGATACCAGTAAATATTCGTACCTGAATTTCTTCAGGTCACCCCGCCTACATTTAGTTAATTGTTTTTTTATGTTGCGCAGCACAACATCTGCCCAGTTGAACACTCGAGGCTCAGTACACTCAATAGCATATGGGAAGTAACTTTGTAATGCCATATGAGGAGCAGAACTCCCAACCATCCGAGCTATAGTGAAAAGGATAGTATGGAGGTTCAATTCTTGTACCCCCTAGATAGCCACTTTTCCTTTCTTTCTCTCAACCTCAGGTATGCAGTATAAATTGCAGTACTCACTCATCTTTAGCCCACCACCTCTACTACTAGTCAGGCTCACATAGTATCGACGTCAGGATAATCCAGTCAAAAAGTAAATGTCCTCAATGTCTAAGAATAGTATGTGGACCCCCACATGAAACACCTGCTGATCTGGGTGCCACATATGCACCAGGTACTCTAATAGTCTGACTTGGGCCCTCATGCTCGGGATGCGAAAGTACTTCAACAACCCACAATCTCTCAAAGAAGCTATGGTAGGTGGATGATTTTTGGCCATTGCATTATCCTCTTCATGTTCCCTTTTGCGCCACTCTAGCACCATGTTGATAGCCAATTATCTACATAAGGAACACAATAAGAGGATTAATAACTTTTTTCATGTTTTGGATATCTTTCATTGGCTAAAAATTTAAAAAAAAATTGGGCTTTGCGGTTCTTGCAGGTGCCCTGTGTGCATAGTGCGAGAACCTCACAGGTGGCTCAAGGCTCACCTGCGAGAATGTATCATTATCGCAGGCCCCGTATAGCCTGACTGCAAGAATGCCAACGTGCATATAGGGCTTGAAAAAACATCTTAAAACTGCAAATTTAACCAATGAGATGACAAAATTAAACCATGAAAGTGTTAAGGACGAAGAGCTTACCTAACTGTCATAGATGGCTCGCTAAATGGTCTCTCGTATCTCCCATAATCTAACGCTGAATTTGGAGGGTAAAAGAGGGGTTTTTTGGAGCTCAATAGTGGAAATGTAAAAATGGTGTGGTAAAAAGAGTATTTACTCCCTTTATTTACTTTTACTATATCATTTTGGGTTTTTATGATTATTTATTGATTAAAACCTAATCCCTAATGACATGTTGAGTGTAATTCTGGCACGCGTGATGACTTTGATAATTCAATACAGGGCTATGGACATGTTTTTCTTTGTTATTGCTTGTTTTTTATTGTTTTTTATGGTTTTTACAGAAAACCTCGAGCGCCGTTTTTGTCCGTTCTTGCGCTCGTAAATACATGAGAACACGATCGAGCATATTTTTATCACTTTTTCGGGCTCAACAAGGTTATACGAAAAAGGAACCCCCCTGGAGTCCTCTTTAAGCTCTTTTTAGACTCTCTAAACATGAAAAGATCGCCGAGCGACCTTGCTA
>JZKD02S2115464.1:238547-250200 GCA_000966675.3 Picea glauca | reverse complement strand
TCAAGGTCAAAAAAAACCCTGCACACTCAATCAAACTGAGTCAATAGCACCCGTCTAATCAAACAGTAACACATCATGTCATCTGTCAATCACATCATAATCAAATATAATAGGTTTAACGTCAAAAAGGATCCAGATCACTTGCGAGCAAGTGTCCTCAAATAATAAGTGTTCTCAGTGCGCCAGAGCGGGATGTTACAGAGATCTAACGGTTGTGACTTAATCTTCGCTTGATTTGACGACTTATCTTGCTCTCTCCCAGATCTAACGGCCCAACACCATGAATGTTGTGATTTCTTTCTCTTTGGCCATTTCTTAAACGTGTTACACCTCATGTGTTTCCAAACATAGTCCAAGTATTCTTTCAACACCCTTCTGGCACTTTGTACCTCAAGATTCTCTGGACTTTCTACGCCAAATTTCTCGTTCATGGCCCATCTAGGTTCCGGGTAGAAACCATAGGCTCTGAAATTGATTTTTTTCCATTTCGACAACAATTATTTTTCGAAGCGTTTGTTTCATCTTCCACTAACATGGCCCATCCAGGCTCATTGTAGAAACCATGGCTCTGATACCATTTTGTAATGCCCCCAACCACGAACAGGTTGGGCAACGCCACTTCTTCGACATCTCTTAGCTTTGATACCAATTTGTGACATCCTTAGACATAAACAAACATGCCATGCCATGCCACCGAATAACTTTTATTCTCTGATACCATTTTTATGAATTTATATGCATTCTTATCTATCTCATATTAAAAGTTACAACATTTTGTTCATGCCACTTATTCATGCGGAAATAATCATTAAAAGATACTAATAATATATGCATACAGAGGACATATTCTAACCATACACATATTAATGTGGAAATAACAATAATCCTGCACATACAACATATATCATATATCTAGGAACTACTCATCAAGTTATAAAAACTGTACAATTACACAACATACAATCAACATGGATTTGGTACTTATATTTTAATAGATGATCACCAACTGCGTGTATACCTTCCACAAACCTCCTAGCCTTAGACCACGCTACTCATCACACTCAGCAGTGGGTCACCTCCGAGCTGGGACTAAACCCCACCGGGCAAGGGATTCCTAGGCTTGGCAAGGGAAACATGAAAGTCGCACAGGTCAATAGGAAGGATTATCTACCAAGGCCAACTGACATTAACAACCTATAGGATCGCATTCCCCACATGCATGTCCCACCCCAGGAAGTGTTCTCCTTCTCTTCTCAATAGTCCTTCGGTTTCCCCACTTCCCTTCCAAGGCTTCAACAACAGACCGAACAATAATTCTCTGATAACTCTATATGCAGTTGGGATCCCTCTGGGAAATCACTTCCCCAACAACCTCACTAACCTCGAGAGAGTTTCTTGCAGGCCTGAAAACCTACTTCTTCAGTCCATGGGCTTCACAACCCGCCTCTTCAAACCATAGGCCTGACAACCTACTTCTTCAGTGAAGCTTCAAAGTCAATTCCCGAACAGTTGATGGCAACAACAAAGCTCAGTATGGGACAGATGATGGCAGCAAGCCACACTCAGTCAAGAAATTGTGTCTTTGCAACGACCAACAGTTAAGAAACAATATGACTAAGATAGTTACAGGGTGCATCGGGCTTCACAAGAAATACATGGGATAACTCAAGTACAACTGTCGGATTCCAAATGTGTGTGCTAGATATACAGAGGCAATGATGATGAAGAAATGGTTCAATGCATGAATCCTCGATGAATCTGGAAGGGTGAAATAATTCCATAGAATCATAAGGGTTGTGAGAATGGTGAGGAGGAGGAACCCCTAACAAGCTGGCTTTCCCAGCTATCAATTGCATGCTCCAAGGTTGACACATGTCTTCCTGAAGCCGCATTAGTTCCACTTAGCACTCGTTCCCTTTCCCAGGAAATTAGGACAACACCTATCATGTCCACCTTAGCCTTTAGGAAGTAATAATAAAATATTATTCCCTTAGAGGTAAGATCTCTAGCTTAGCCCCTAGGCCTAAACACTTAGCCCCCTCCCTTACGCTACCTAGTGGACATTAGTTTCCCATAACTCTTTCTTCATGGTCGATCTACATGCAGTAGTGTAATTTTATTAATGATATGTTTATTTACATATACACAAATCAGGTTCATGGCCTTAAGCATCTAGGGTTTCCGGCCTAAGTCTTCAACTTATAAACACTTGGCTCACCATCCTATAAACATAATTACAATTCAACAGGGGCTCGACCTTGGGGTGTTACAACATGTCTCTGAGAGAAATAAGGGCCAACATGTCCAGTATTTATACAATATTGGCTTGGTTGATGAGAAATCCTTCCTTGCATATGACATGTCCCAGTAGCATTCCAAATGGTGTACAAAAGATGCACTTTTTCAATTTCAATGGGATCTACATTTGTCTTCATCTATTTAGAATTGATCATAGTGCCTGCATATGCTTCTTGAGTAGTTTGAACATCAACTAATAATCTTATTATAGCTCTAGAAACTTATACATAAATTCCTTAAAAGACGTGACCACAATTCTAGAAAACACCGCAGGTGCATTCTTCAGGTTGAAGGGCATTATCGTGTACACAAATGAGCCCCATCATTTTGAAAACATCATCACCATTATATTGGTTTGTTCTTCTTCTACAATCTCCACCCAGTGATATCCTAAGAATCCATCTGTGAATTAGTAATGTCCATCCCCACCCATGTTCTCCAATACCTCATCTATAAATGGAGTTGGAAAGGGATCTTGTATGCATGTTGCATTTAAGCTTCACAAGTATACACAAATTTTTAATTTGTTAGTATTCTTCCGTTGCACCACCATCGTGATAATCCAACCTAACTCCTCCACAAGGATAATTATCCCTACCTCCAACATTAAATCCAACTATTCACATATTTTTTCCTTGTACTTAAATTTCGGTCAATATGGTCTCTTTTTTACCAACTTAGCATCTGGCTTCAAATGAATTTTCATTTCTGCAAGGGATCCCTAAATCCCCTTCATCCGTGGAAAAATCCTTGGAAATAGTTCTTCATATTCCTTTACTAAATCTACGACTTGTGTCATTTTTTTTTTATCCTAGTAGTCACCAGTTGTGGCCATCTTAAGAGCTTCTTCTATTCCTAGATCGTGTTTCTTTGTTTTCAATGGAAGTGTATAGTTTGGTATAGTGGTATTGGAGGAATTTCCCTAAACTACGTGTTCACCCATAGTTTTATTGATTTGTATTCTCTAGGGGTCATCTTCTTTCACATCGTCACTATCAACCTTCCAACAATATACCAACCTCTTCAATTTTTCCATCAGCTTGTGGTATGTGCAAACAACTTTCTATGTGTGTCTTTGGGATGCCTACGGAACATGAAATCCTTGATTCTCAATATAGCCTCCCTTTACACAAGGACTTCCAACATGAATTTGAAAGTCATGTTGAATTGACTACTCATTTTCTCTGAGTCTCTTGTTTTTCTTCTTTTCTCCTCTTGAATGTATCAACTTCTAGGTACCATATCCATGGTATGGATGAACCTATGAATCCATTGTTCATTAGGAATATTCTTTGATGTCCAGTGTCACTAATATAAACAAATATGTTCCCAAGGATCTTCAATAACCTTATATTGGTTCATTAGTTAAAAATCTATCATGGATAGAAGCTTACCTTGATACATTCCAACACCTGCACCCATTCCTGTAGATATGTGTGGTGTGTTTCCCACTAGCACATAGGTGTTCCTTTAACCACTACTTCCATGGACTATATCCCTTTGGTTTTCAACACACTCTCCATTTGTGCTAGGAATGTTTCTACCAAGCCTCTCCCGTCAAACGTCAATAGCTCGCACAACTATGAGTCGATACAATGCACTACTTTGGTGATTCATGCACATCTATTAGTTGATACATCATACAACTTGTTCTTCCAAATTACCATTGCATCCTATGAATCAATGTCATAGGAACAAACATTTCTATAGCTCAGTTCACCATTGGCTCTTAGATTTACATAATCCTCCTTACGCCCTATATTGTTGTATATATTTTCTAGCATGGAACTCTAAACATCCTCAATCATGGGTTAATTGTACTTGTCACCCTCATTTTTCTCCAATGGTGAAATAACACACCAGGTCCCTCTCTCGAAGGACATTTATCGTTGCTTCAAATTCAATATGACATTGTTATTGAATGCCTAGTCCATTCTAGGTAGAGCTAGATAGGGGTTCGAGTCATCCATAATCTTGATCACCTCAAATTCTTCTTTGGTCTTCACCTCGTTAATGTTCACTTCCACTTTATAATGCCCTACCAATTCCAAGTAGAGATGGATAGGGATTTGACTCATCCATAATCTTGATCACTTCAAAGTATTCTTTGGTATTCACCTCATTAATGTTCACTTCCACTTTCTCTAGCCTACCAATAGGATAAATTCTATATTGCTTTCCATGCCTGAGTTGAATAGGGGAGAAAACTGAGTTTGGTTTACCATCAACTCGAAATATTGTTTCAACAATATGTTCATGTTGGATCCCAGGTCCAACATGACACCATCCATCTCGTAGATTCCCAGCTCTGTAGTCATCTTTCCTTCTCCTCCCATGTGCTTCCTCCTTCTCACATGGCACACATCCCATTCTGGTAATGGCGTAAAAATAACCATAGTGGACTCCTTTTCATCCATACATGTTATTAACACGTGGGTCAATATTTTTACAACTATAAGGTCACCTAACATCTTAATACAACAACACAAAAGGTCACTTACTTGGTTTTCTATTTCAATCTCGTGGTAAGAGTTTCACTCTATTCCCTCTCGCATTGTGCATTGAAATTATTCACACATGCGTTCCTCTTCCATTGCCTTCTTTTCTGTACGTTGCAATTCCTCGTCCACCAAGACCTCTTCTAGTGCCCTTTGCATTGTGCATTACAATTCTTCACTAACGTTGGCCTCTTCTAACATCCTTATGCACTACAATTATTCCCGTGCATAGTCTTCATCGAGTTCTTTCTACACCTTACACATGAATTGTTTTTTGTTCTTGGCATCAAACTTAGGAGGAGCTTGCACTAATTTTTTTTATCTTTCTTTCTACATTTTGACCTCAACTTTATCCTCATTCTAAGTCGATTCTCATATGGATGCCGCCTCGGGTTACCACCCATACATCAACTTCTTCTTTCAGTTTCTAACCTTCATGCAACTCAACATTCACCATATTGGACTGCCCCTTATTTTGTTCCCATTTTTCCAATGAGTCTTCACACTATTTCGTGGCATGGTTTGCATTGTGGAAATATCCACATAGTGCACACAACTTGGTACAAAATCCTGACAAGTGGCCTATGTTTCTGTGGTTAAATAAATTAGGTGATCTTCCTCCTCCACTATATCATCTTCCTTTTACATATCCTCTTCTCTATTCTACTTAGTATGCTCCTCTATCAAAGCCTCCATGGACGAAGCCCCTTTGGTCTCCACCCTTATTCTCTTCTTGGACCCATAAAGTGTTTGCAGTGTGCTCTTGCATTAGTCCCAACGACCGAAAATTGTTCACGTCATGTCCCATGGATTTGCGAAACTCGCAAAATGGAGTGTGTGTAGTTTTATGATATTTATGAAGTGTTGGGTAACAAGGATATATATGAACCCATTTTATGAAAATCTCACACCACTCAGTCTTTGTTCCTATTGGAAATGAATTCAGCATGCCCATCATTGTGTAACATCCCATTAGAGGACACTCATTTCTATGGCAACCTTATGGGTGACACAAGTACACCAGATATTTTCGCACACCACCTTATCCTAACTTATACATTATATTTGCATGGTGAGGTTTGTGAGTTGAGACTATACCTACGCAATCCCTGTCAACATCTCGCCACTTCCTTGCTTAGACTCTAAGCTCATTGCAATTTACACAACCTGCCCGGGTCGTCACCTTTTGTTGGGTGAGTGGGACTTGAATGTGTGGTAAGATTCTTGCAATAAACCATTATCTGTGATGGACATCTTAGATCTAAAATGTTAGGCTGTCAAACAAAATATTGAACCACTGGTCATAATCCCACATGATTTATCTAGATTGCTACTTCATTACTTTGATATCAATTATACACCGTGATTTTTACATAGGCTTCTGAAATTCCATAATTAGGTTTCTCTTTATCTCCATTTAGGATATTACTTATCCTGTTGGTGTAGTAACCTTGTACATCATGTAACATGTCAAAGATTTTCCTCTAAATGTGTTATCTAGTTGTGCAATCTTGGGTGGAATCTTGGTTCACCATACTCAATATAGAACTGTGTCTTTCTAAATGACTACTAGATGTTGTTGATACTGACACTCTTTCTTGAAAATTATTTTTCACTTTATGTTCTCCTTCACTCTTATCTTCCTCTCTATATTCTAAGCATTCTTCTTCTAATTCTCTCACCTCTGCACTATATTTGGTTCTTTCTTCTTGATGACAAATGCACAAGGGGGGTGGTTTTAAGAGTGGGTTCCTCCATACTCTATCATATTCTTCGCTGAGGGATCCAAAATAGTCCCCTATCTCCAACCACACAAGCATCCTCATAATCACCACGACCTCTACCCCTTCTTAGAGGGTTCCATCACTATCATTTTCTACGTCGATGCTACTTCTCTACACCCCATCTTCCTCTAATGTGACTACATTTCTCACTTTTCAAGGGGATCTAACTTCATTTTCTTTGATCACACTCCCACCACTTTTGGTATCCTCTCTTGATTCCTCTCTCCTAATGGCATGTCTTGTCAATGGCCTCACTTCTTCTATGATTCTCTTAGGCATAGATCTTTCTTTTGCACACCCTTCTAGTGTGTTTTTTCTTCTCTTCATCTTGGATCTTATGACTTTCTTGTCACCCCTTAAACTACTTCATCTTCATCTTCATCTACTTATCTTCATATTCATCTTTTTTGTGTTTTCTCTTCATCTTCATCTACTTCTCTACTCAAGTATCGTTCTTAGCTTATCTCTTGTTGTCCATCTCTTGTGTTTTTCTCTCCTCTTCCCTTATGGATCCATTTTATTCTCACCTCATCTCATATTCTTCTAGATCACTTCTCTTGGATCCACTCTTTCTTTCATATTTTCTTTTTTCGCCTTGTTTTCATCCGCCCCCTCTGAACGGGGGCCTTTGTGCCATCCTACTAGTCTCCATGTGTATTATCCCATTCTCTAGGAACAACATTTTTATCCATAGAGGGATTTATTCCATAATATCCTTCTAGGTACGGTTGCAAATTTTCTTTTACCACCACTGAAAGACTCATTGCATTTAATAATAAACTCAACAATATACCCTTCCTTCAGATGCTCAAACCATAACTCAATATCTCTAACCCACTTATTTTCCATCGATCTCAACCTTTTAAATGCATATTGGCCCCAAATCAATGGTTCTTGGGCCCTCCATACATATTTAATCTCTACCTATCTCTTTATCCACTCATGCATTAAACAAGGAAACTCAACAAATAAAATTTCATGTAAATTAGTATAGATTTAACTTTATTTCTATTTTTTGAGGTTGATCTACATGTTCTTAGTTTCTTGTCGCATGAACTCATCTTCCTTCTTAGAGAGTCGGTCTTTTATCTCTTCCCTTGAGAGTTTCCACATCATGAATTTCCTTCAATATGTAGCACAAAACCTTCAGGTTCCGACATCAAAACCAATTGCTGGCATGGCGGGGTTTAGACCGAGGGCTTGGTAAGATTGACCAAAAAATACCCCTTATCCACGTGGATCTCAGTGGCCAACCACCTTTTCCACTGAATCAACATTTCGAGCCTATTGTTCTGAAGTATCGCAGTGGTTTGCAGAGGTACATCCAAACAGGGATGGATTTCTTGGACATCTCCTCACTAGGTGCTTCCTATCGATATGCAGTCACAATTGATAATAATTCAAGCAACAGAGTAAGCGAGGGTTTGGGTTTGAAAATACGCCACAACGAAATCATGGCAAAGGAAACCATAATTCATAGAACGAAGGACAAAGCAAGGACGACCAACCTCAAGAAATCCAATCCAAGATGCTAGAAAATAAGGGTAACGAGAAGTCTAAGAAATACATCGAAAAGTGGTATGAGTTCCACAACAACCCTTGGCAGAACACCGATGAATGTCACTCGAAATAATCATTGGTGATCAAGCTCAAAGAAAAAGAATCAGAACCTGACTTGGAATTTGATTTAGAGAACAATAAAGGGAAACAAATCATCAAAGAAAAACCCTCTACTACCAATGTAGTCACAAAAATACAACCAGAAGAACCAGAGGAGATTGAGGATGATGAGAACCTCTTCCACTGGTAGCTGTGGGTAACGGGGATGCCACTGCATTTTATTGTTGACAACATGAGTGAGAAGAACGCGATCCCAGTCGAGGTTGTCAAGAGATTGAAGTTTCCAATTATGCCACACCCCCAACCATACAAAATCGGATGGTTGAGTCAGGGATGAGACATTCATGTTAGCCAAGAGTGTCGCATGTCCTATGGCATCAAGCCCTTCAAGGATGAGGTAGTGTGTGATGTTTTCCCACTTGAATTCTGTGATGTTAGGACAACCATATATGTGTAAATGTCACACTATCTATGAGTCTCGACCTTGCAATGGCATTGTTACTCTAGGAGGTCATCTCTACAGGGTACTAGAGGTAGCTCCGACTACTGCCACTTCATTGATCTTGAAAAAACAATGACACAAAGTAATCTCTGAGACCACAAAGTTTTACCTCTTCACGATCCAATCAGACGGTGAATAGGAGGTCACTGTGACCACTACATCCTTGGCCCAAGACGTTTCTATCCAACAAAAGTAGGTTGATGAGATTGTAGAAGAGCATGAAGAGAATGAGATTTTTCCAAATGTTCAACATAGCTCTATTGGCCACGACCCATTTCAAGTGTGCTTGGGGTTCCAACAGTTAGCCCCCATTGATATAGCTCTTGTTGTTGTATCTTCACGAATAGAGTCCTCCTACACTTAGAACAAGGCATATTGTTCAACCATATCTTTTGAATAGATGCAACACCTCCAACAAGTTCATGACATCATTTCATACGAAAAGTACAAGCATAACATCTACTTCAACAAGGCAATTGACTCACCAAGTTTCAGATTCAACAAATGTTTCCCCATCTCCCAAGAGAACTTGACATAATGGGGACCATTGTTTCCTAAGGGGGGAGGAATGACTAGGTGGATCTCGGTGACCAACCACCTTTTCCACTAAATCAACATTTCGAGCCTATGGTTTTGATAAACCACGATATTCACCCTTTTGATGGGGAATGGAATTTAATACCATCTTCATTTGTTAATTACAAACATCATGTAATGATGTTATATACATGCCTACAACATAGCGTTAATGTACCGGATCAATTGGAACTCCACAATTAAGCATGCTTGGGCTAGATTAGTACTGGGATGGGTGACTGCCCTGGAAGTCCTAGTGTTTTACATGCCTATAATATTTTATAAACTTAGATTAATTTATCCCACATGCATCATGGGAATTGCTGTGTTCTCATTCTCTCATATATAATTGAGGTGAAGAAATCCCTTTAAACATGAAATAGAGTGTGATGTAAAGTACTAATTTCCTACCCCTATGCAAAACCTTTACTTTCATGTTATTATTTGATGCATGTGATATCTTCAAGACTTTGAGCATAGTACAAAATTTGTTGGTGCATGCACCGTGTGCAAAACCTTTACTTTCATGTTATTATTTGATTAGAATGTGATAAATATTGTTTCTAAATTATTAAAATGGTGAATAAATTTGCTAAAACGAAAATGCATATTATATTATGATAGAACTGTTCTAGTAAATAAAAAACTGTGAAGTGGGATCAACGTTGAGTTGACTAATGCCAACATTCTGATATTTGAGCTCACAAGTTCCGAAGTGGTGGTACTCATAGAATGCTCTAGCTTGCTTTTAAAAATGTTTCATGAAGTTTTTGATATATTTAAATTCATATGGTATTTGTCCATTTCAAATTTAGATTTAGATTTGTTAACAGTGGTTAAATTTGATAGTTTATTTTTCTTTTAAATATCAGATATGACTTTTGTTTTCTTTTAAATTTCAGATATGACATTTTTTTTTAATTTAATCATCGTATATGGTCTTTTTTTTAAAATCAATGTGCGAGTTTAAAATTTATCGACTTAGAACCTATAAGGATAGAAAGAACTTAGAATCTATTTCTGCATTCAGAAATATATTTTGAATAACAAAAAATAATGATTCATATAAATTTTTATCGCCTAATTCCTGCCAAAAAAAACTATTTCATAAAACACTAACCAACCCCTTTAATTTATACCCTACTTTATTTTATACCTACTTGTTAGAAATCTTCTAGATTACTGTTAATAGCATCTATTTGATCGATAGTAAAGACATGATATCACTATCATGCACTAACCTTCAGCTATTGGTTCTCTTTGATCGATAGTAAAGACATGATATCACTATCATGCACTAACCTTCCGCTATTGGTTCTCTTTGATCCCTCTGGCAAAGCCAATCCACCATTCCAATACTCATCTCTCCCTTGCTTATTCTGAGAAACTTGAGAGGAAGTGGCCATCTATTCAAAGAAATGCTGTTATTAAAAAGTTAAAACACAACAATATATACAACAAATAGCCGTTAACCTCGTTTATATGATCAAATTTGTTTATAGGTACAAAGTATTAGTTGATTCGATAACGTCGTTTATATGGGCAATTTTGTTTATAAATACAAAGCATTATTTGATTCATGTAAGGTTTAATCTTGATTCAATTCTTTGTTAAATTTCTTTGTAATTCATCCATCCTTTTCAAATATATCCATTTGTAACTCATCCATCATTTTTCAAATATATCAATTAAAAAATAAAAATAAAAAATAGAATGCGCATGGTCACCTTTTTTTTTTTATTTTCCAACGACACACCGCGTGGAAAGCCCAAAACCTGTCACAAAGACAATAAATAGAAGTAGCTTGAGCTGACGCATGAGAAGAGATTTTAACTTATCAACCCTCTTCACATATATCAATCAAGAAAGAATAAAATAAAATGCACAACGTCATATTATTGATTAATGATTTAGGTTTTGATTTTTAAATGGTTACATAATTAATCAATAAATTTAAATTATATTAATAGATTCAATTTAAATTTAAATTATATTAATAGATTAAATTTAAACTTGAATTATAATAATTGTTTATAAGAAAAAAATTATAATATTTAATATTAATAGCTTAAGATTTTCAACAGAAGTTGAATAATGTATATAATAAAAGTTGGGTGGGTCAATTTAAGTTATTTAGAATTTTAAATTTTAGTAATTTGATTTTTTTTTAATAAAAATCATAATTTATAATTAATCCATTCATTGAATTGGAATTTAAATTATAATAATGGCATTCATTGAATTGGAATTTAAACTATAATAATGGGTTTTAAGATAATTGTTTTTATAATATTTAATATTTTTAATTTAAATTTTATTAATAAAATTTAATTATTTTTAATAAATATTTCTATACTTTAAATTATTAACATATC
>JZKD02S2115464.1:194107-215136 GCA_000966675.3 Picea glauca | reverse complement strand
CATTTTTATATCCAATTACATATTATATATTTATTATAATTTGAAGGGACTAGCCACTATGTGGCTATTTCGCTTGTTTCTAGTTAGTATGACCAAAAGGAGGTTGACTACCAAAAGGTTTTAAACAAAGGATAGGAGAGGTGGTGGTTAAACTACAACTTTATCAACATCTCAAACCCTTTATCTTGCAAGCAGGATGAGATCAGAATAGAAAAAATGGTTTAGAAAAAATGGTTTTCGAGGCAGATACATATTGTTTCCTTCAACGGTTTTGTAGGACTAGGTTCCATGATTGCATTCATATCTTTTGTTGTATGAAATTTTTGTCTTGCTTATAGTTGAAGGACTCTTCTCGTATCGATTGATATGATTTTTGCATCGTTGGAAAGGTTTTGATGTGTAGAATAGCATCGTGGGGTCTGGAATGCGCTGAGAAAATTTTAACCCCAAAAGATATCATTTGATACCTCAAAATAGCCTTGAAAGATTCCAGACCTCATTTTTCCAAACTGGAACTTGCCACTAAAATAACCTTGCAAATCGAATCCCCCAATTTTTTTCACTTTTAAAAGATTTAGATAAATAACAAACAATATAATAATCCAATATAAATTAATAAAATTTTGATTTAACTTCCAATATCTATTTATTTTGTATCTTTTACTATTCCAAACTCTCTATAATGTTTGCATCACACCTTTTAATAAACATACTCTAATGATATACATGGGTAGGAACTCCAAAACGCATAAATACGTTCCTCTTTTGTTTTTTTTACAAGCATGCCAAACTGAAAATGGAAGTAATTAAGTGATGCAAAGGAGTATTGTCGTCCATGTATTGTCACTCATCCTTAAAAGACTTTTATTTTAAGGTAATTCACAAAAACATTGCAAAATACTTAAAAGACTTTTATTTTAAGGTAATTCACAAAAACATTGCAAAATACTTTAAGTAGGTAATCAAGACAATCTTGACACGACCAAAGCAACAATGGAGGTATTCTTAGACTTCGTGAAATACTTTAAGCACGTAATTCACAAATTATGTTATGATATTCCAACAAAACTATTTTCAAGAGGTCAATATATACATATTTTTAAATTCAAATATTTTATTACTAACACAAACACACAAATTAATGTGTTATGTGCATGCTTATAGGGGTATATCATGCACAATAATTAAATTAAAATAACAATAATGTTTTCTATGGTATGTTCTAAATCCACTGGGATCATATTTCAGTACTACCTATGAGAAGATATTATATATAATGTGATTTCAATTTCCAATTTAATGAGATTTGATTTAGTTATACTTTTGAGGAAAATGATATTAAATTTCTACCACCTTTAAGAAAACAATGCATATGCAATCCAATTAGATTATAATTAGCTACCCCTTTAAGAAAAGGCTATCAAATTTATACCACTTTGAAGAAAACAATGCATATACATGAAGGATTCAATTTTATGATTGGTTCATTTGTGGGGGGAGACAATGCATATACATGAGGGAATCGATCTTATGCATGGTTCATTCATAGGGGAGATAAGAGACTCTACATGGTAGGGATTCATCACATGTTAGTTGATGGTTAGGATGTTGAGAAGAGGTGACTAATCCCTGCATGATTCAATGTATATTGTTCATTATTTCTTGTTTTTTTTATAGATATCCAACCACCTTAACAAATAGAAGATAACATCCAAGTGGACTTACAACTCCCTTAAAGTTATATAGAGTATATTAATACTTAATATCGAAAATTTTAGAGATTAAATTGCAAAGATTAAAGGCCATTGTGCTTCAAGGGAAAGAACAATGATTATGGAGTCTCCATAATCAGTAATCACCTACCACTTCTTCTAGTATCTCCTCCCATTGTCCTCTTACCGATTCACCTATCCAAAGATACCACAACAATAACCTCCAAATGAATATGATGTCCCTTATTTTCATGATCAATGGAACCTATCTACATTCACTAGTCATTTTCTAAATCACTTCATAATTCGACTTTCCAACTCAACATCATCACCATGTGGAGGATCTAAATTAGAATATTTAGAGGTGTAATTTTACCAAATCCAACCATGCATAAGTACCCATACCTATTTTGCTAGCATGCTGAGATTCAATGATGTATTACAACCATGTGATCTTTATTTGAAGGAAAATATAGGTATCTCCATTTGTATGCATCTTATATACAAATAGTTCACCATTGCCCAATAAATAAGGCACATCTTCATTGTGGTTTATAAGAATGTTTTATAATGTAGGATTTAACAACACACCTACACCACAAGCCTTAAAGATGGAATCAAATAGGGTTGAGGATGAAGTTCCCTTGTGATGTGCGAAGACCTTTAGGTTTCCCCACTTAATTTTATTTATCAATAAATTCTTGAGAACTTATTGGTAATAGAAAATCCTTTGAGTAAATGAGGTAAACCATTGGTTTTAATAACAAAGTTTGATCCTTTCACGAGAATCGAACTCGTGATCTCTACAATTTTAAAGGAGAGATGTCACATGTAGCTCATGACCAATTGAGCTAACCCTCAAAACTAAATAATTAGTAATTATATTAAATATTTTTAAGAATTTCAAAGTAAAGTATAAATGTCATCGAGAACACATTTATATTTTCATATACAATTTTATTAGTCCAATAAATCATAGGATTTTCTTTCCCATAAATGTTAGTAAATTTTTTAAAAATTCAATAGTCATATGATTATTAATAAAACATTTCAACTTAAACCAACTATATATGAACCATGATTTTCAATTTTAATAATCTATCCATGGATCATGAATTTCAAGGGAGAAATTAACTACTATCAAACTACATAGGACATAAAGTTTATTAGATATCCTTAGTCATGATAATGGTGATTAATTTGTTAAGTCAATGCATTAGCACACTTTACAAATAATATATTTCATTTGTTCTATTGCAGGTTGTTCCCTAGTTTCGTATTGTGGATTTCATTTGGTTTCTCTTAAAGTCTCCAGTGCCTCTCCCTTTCTACATGGAAGAGAAAAAGCCTAGTATTGTTCTTCTTCATTGCAAATTCCATGAGGGAATATTGGAAAGCGGACAATACACTAGCTATGATAGATTGTTAGTAGTGGGTAATGGAGGGACACCCCTTCACTACAATGTCACACACCAAAACTATAGAAGGAATGCACATTATACCAACATTTTCCTACAAATGATATGAAAAAATGAAAGATATTACCTATGTATCAATTAAAAATGAAGAAGAGTCATGCCTATATTCTTTGTCACTTAGTTAAAATTTTCATCCTTTATCACTACTCTACCCCTGGTAGTCTCTTATGCCATCTGAGAGGTCACAAAGTTGTAGCTTCCTCTATGTTTTGAACACACACACAGAGACACATATGAAATGTCTAATTAGATGATACAATTGCAAATATCATTGTTGTTTGTATCATATGTTTGTACATTTATGCACTATTTTAGTGTTTACCAAGGTAATTAGAGGATAACACAAGGAATATCTAGGTATTTTCTATTCTAAGAAGATATATATAATTTATTGTACTTAGAATCAATGTAAAATTAATTTTTAATTTTAAGTGACATGAATGACATGGTTTTGTATTTACTAATAATTAATGATGATAATAAAAGTTTCCTTCAATTTTATTTCATTTTCATAAAAAATATGATTCAATATCTCGGTAGACAATAACTTTACATGATATCTAGAATTAAAAGATGTAGACATGGTACACTAATGTTTAGAAGAGAACATAAACTTTGAATAATAAAGTGTTGCTTTTTTCCATCAATAATGTTGCAAAAGACAATATTAAAAAGTTGTGTTGGGTAGGAAAACATTAAGCACTCTGCAACTCAACGTTGAATGCTGTGTGAGCGTGGGTATGTACCATCAGATTTTGAAGTGTGAGGGTGGGTGTGCACCATCGAATTGGAATTGTTCCAAATCCAATAATGCATACCCACCCTCAGACAACATTTAATGTTGCATAGCAAGGTGTAGATTGATGACCATATGAAGTAATGTGTTGTTAACAACCCAATACCACATTTCATGTTGTGACATGAAGTATCTATTGAATGTTTCCTTTTATTTCTTGTGTCTAAGTCGTTTTTTCATGGCTTGTGAAAAGAAGTCCATGAGTACCCTCCCTAATCTATATTATCCGTTGATTTATTCTTTCACCCTTACGAATTTGATTTCTAATTTCAATACATGCATTTTTCCTAGAGGCTACATGCTTCCAGTTTTGAGCACATGGCCTTTAGTTTCTAGCGGTTTCACAACGCATGGATGGTTGTATTTGGGCGGAATCCTGGTATTTGTGTCCTTTGCTTCACGTATTTTTAAGTGTGAACTGAAATGAACATGCAATCAAAGCCATTAAATTCATTGATTTTAATGGGCTATTTTATTTTAAAAACGACTAAAATTTGAGACACATTATTTACAGTGAGTTTCCACAATATGAAAAATTATCATTCTATCCATTGAATTTAATAGGCTATTTTATTACTTGGAAGGCATTCTTTAAGGGGAGTTTCCTCTAGCTTCCTTCGTTGTATGTACACAACTTATTAAAACCTTCCCCATATTCATATAATATGAAGCCTATTGAACCCTGGCATGTCTTTTTTGTTTTGTTGTTCTTTCTTCTGCATTAGGCTTTCCCATCTTAAATCAATTTCCTTGCTCTATCTATCTAATAAATGAGCCATCTGCTTTCATCCCTTTTTCTAACAGTTGTACTCGGTAGATGAATTCGCACGCTACCTTTGTAGATGGTTCTCTACGATGTTTTGTTACCCTATTTTGATATATACACATCACTCTATGAATATATCAAGACAAAGCTCTGGTGAGGGCTTACAAACTTGGGAAGAATATAACTTTCTCTTTGCCTATTTTAGCAAAAATGGCTTCTTCAATTGCTCTTGGAAAGATGTCGATTATGATGTGTTGCAAATCGATTGTATCCATGGAACTCAACTATTTGAGTAGAAATTAATTCTTGAATTGTTGTTGGCAAGTTGTTGATTGTGATATGTTGCAAATGGATTGTATCCATGGAACTCACTTGTATGTACTATGCAGATGAATCTAGTGTGCATTTTATGTTGTAGGACAATGTTTTAAGATTGTTGTTTAATTATGAGCTCCTAGTGATAGTCGAATGTATATGGTGGTGAGTTGTTTGTTCGTTGATGAACCATATATTGTTGTCTTTCCATTAGTGGATAGAAAAGGTCAGAGATCAATGTTACATTGAAGAGTTTGACAATTGGATTGAGGGTGGATCTGATTTATTTCGAATACCTCTCTAAAGAGTAAATTATTGTCTATACTCAAGGTGTACATGTTTCTAGATAAGGTGTTTATAGGAGACATGAGAAGTTAGCAGATATTGTCCACAATTTGGAATAGTAGAAGTTCCAATCTGATTCTGAGCTAAGAACATAATGTTGTTAGATGAAATTAGGGTGATCATGCCCAATTGATCTGTTTTCATTTCTATGCAAGCATTGTAGGCTGGATGGAAATTTCTTTGAATATATCATACTCCATAAAAAAACATGAATTCACTAACCTACATCCCAACTACTTGGAAAATCACCAACCATATACATTCACAAACTCAATAGAGTATTCGTAAAGGATGTTCTCTTCATTTAAATAGTTTTTTGTCATCGAATCGGTGGTGGATAGTTTCAATAACAATGTTTTGTATCTTTCAATTCAAAGGTGGTGTACACCCCCCCTCCCCACACAACCTACAGGTCGGGAGGTCCGCATGCTCTCAAGATTTGTTTTCCTTCAACTGGCCCGAAGAACTCTCAAAGTTCTTCTATTCCCTATCGGGAAATCTACACCCATAACAAACTCTCCATGGGATCTCCTCTTTATAATCGGGAGATTAGACTTCGTGAGGTCAGTGGTCGAACGTTGGCCTTTCTAATTCTCGAAACCCGACAACCAGTCAACGTTGACCTTTTCTTTTCCCTATCGGGACTTTCCTTATCGCGAATTCAGCGCTCACGATGTTGAGCAACTCAGTTCTCCAACTCTCGAGTCTCAATATGCCAAAAATCCGACGCTCTTCGCGATTTTGACTTTTCAACGGTCCTTCACTCCATCGACATTTCAAACTTCGCGGTATCGTGAATCCTGATGCAAATGCTTCAAAACTTCTCACTACGAAACCCCAAAATGGTGTGCCACCTATCCACGTCACCAACTCCTGTGGCCCCACACTGTTTACTTAGCCATCGGGATATCGCGTATTGCGATTTCGCGATTCCTATTGCAATGTTACGGAGTTTCAACCCACGAAACCCCGATATGCGAATTCACATGTAAATCTAATGGCCCTTGTGGTTTGGATCTATGGTCCTACCCCTCCTGAGCTTTGAACATTCGATGCTTCTGCCGTAACCTCCCTGCTCCTCTGTGAGATCTAACGACTCACAGGATGTCGTGAATCCTCCTCAGAGAATACCGACCGTCCATTCCTCCTTTGAGAAATCGGTGAAATGACTAAGTGTTCTTCCACAGAACTCGTCCACCTGCTTCTAGACTTGCAACACTTCTTACAAACTTCAAGATACTTGGTCTTTTATCCCCTTCGACTCCTTTGAAGGTTTAATCCCTCTGCACCTTCCACGACTCAATGCCTTTTGGAAAATCCCTGCATGCACTCCTTGCGGTAGATTTTCAAACACTTCCAAGAACTGAAATCTTTTCGCCCCTGTGCACACCTGCAGCAGCAGTCTCTCAACGTTCCACTCAGGTTTGTAACCCTGAAGCTTCACTCAGCCTGTGCACTCCTTGCATGGCTCCTGCGCCCAACTGCACTTCTGAATGAGAACAAAAGTTACCCTATCTGAACCCTTTGTCAATGCACTCATTGCGGACAATTCAACTACACTCCTTGCAGGAATCCTTGTTCAGATAGAGAAACAATTGAAACTCATCCTACTTCCTTTCAAACTTCAAACTTAAACATGAAATCACATACACAGCATATAAAAAAAATGTATAACAAGAAGAAAACATCCATGAGGATATCATTCGGAATCAATACATAGAGAACAAACAAAAAACCATGAATTTGAATCAACCTCTTTCTATTAATCCAAATGCATGTACATGGGTGTTCTCACACAACTCTCTGCTTGCTCTTGCCCTTCTCAGCAATGCTCAGAATAATGTTACAATACACAATGAGGGTGTCTATATCCTATTTCCCTCCATAGATGATTTTAGGGGCTAAATTTCGCTCATGGGCTAATTTACCATGGTTTTTCCAAAAACAAGATTCGCTATTTTAAAAATGATTCGCCCAAATTCTATAGGATAAAATTATTTTACCTTAAAAATCACCAAAATTTTATAAAAACTATACAAAATCCTTAGAAATTTGAATATTTTTACAAAAATATTGCCAAACATTTATAGTTGGCATATGAAGGATATGTAAGATTCACCAAGGTTTCTACATTTTAAAATAAATTCCCATCCTTAAAATCATCCCTGTTTCCCTCTTGCGCTCTAAAACTGTCTAATCTAGAATTAAATTCTATCTACCTGCATTAACTACTTTAAATGCCTTCTACCTACTAAGGACGAGAGCAAATCGCTCAAGGTCCATTTACAATATACAAGTGCGCTCATTTTTAATGACTTCATTTAAGATCGCACAACAAATTTAAGGCAATTCAAAATTTGTATTGGCGCTTGTCCAGCTGTCTCTTGGCTTTCCGCGCTGGCTTGCTTGATGTGGGAGATGCTCTTGCATCATACTCCCTCGCTTGAAAATTTTCATGGGATCCTGTCCATGAGCTCCCGCATGGTCTGTCCATGGTTCTGTATCTCTGCTTCGTTTTCCCAGCTGGCATCTTCAACTGGATTGTTCTTCCACTTGAATAGATACTCAAAGTATTGCTTTCGCCTGGTCCTCTTTCTCACTCTTTTGTCCAGTATGCGCTCCATCTATGGTTTATCTGCAACTAGCATCTGCTTTGTCCACTGGATCAATGTCTTCTCATCTCCAGTCTCCATTTCCTCTGCTTTATATGGGTACAAATCCGAGATATTGAATATCGGAGAAATTCTGATCCCATTGGGTAATTCAATCTCATAAGCATTCGACCCAAATTTCTTCAGGACCCTACATGGCCCGATTTTCTTCATCTTTAGCTTGTTATTTGTCCCTCTCGGGAACCTTTATTTCGTCAAATGTGCCAGAACCAAGTCACCAACCTCAAACTAAAGTTGTCTTCTATGCTGATCGGCTCTACGCTTATATTCTTGGCTTGAACTCAACAGTCGCTCCTTCACTTGGCTGTGAAGTTCCTTCATCGCCTCTGTGAATTATTTTGCACTAGAACTCCTAGTCGCAGTCTCTTCTGAATCTTTCAGTTCAGAAATCCCTCTTGACTGCATGCCATAGAAAATTTGAAATGGACTCTGCCCTGTGCTCTTGTTGACTGAGTCGTTATAAGCAAACTCTGCCTGCAGTAGTATGTTATCCCACTGGCTGTGGTGTTCTATCACCAAGCTTCTCAGTAAGTCTCCTAGACTTCTGTTCACCACTTTCATCTGTCCATCCGTCTGAGGATGATAAGCAGAACTAAACGACAAGTTATTTCCCAACTTCTTCCATAAGGTCCTCCAAAAATTCCCTATGAATTTAGTGTCTCGATTCGAAACTATGCTTTTGGGTAAGCCATGAAGTCAAATGACTTTTTTGAAAAACAGATTCGCAATGTGAGTTGCGTCATTGGTTTTCTGACATGGAATGAAGTGTGCCATCTTGGAAAATCTATCCACCACCACAAATATTGAATCAACACCTCTTTGTGTTCTTGGCAACCCCAATACAAAATCCATGCTGACTGCATCCCATGGTCTCTCTGGTATTGGAAATGGTTGATAGAATCCCGCATTCTACTTTCTTCCCTTCGAATGCTGGCAAATTATACATCTGTCCACGAATCTCTTGACATATGCTCGCATTCCCGGCCAAAAATATGACTCATTCATCTTTGCGAATGTTCTGTCGTGACCAAAGTGCCCTGCCAATCCTCCACTGTGTTTCTCCTTCAACAAGTTCTCCCTCATGGAGCATTTCAGAATACAGAGTCGATTGCCCCTGAGCAACAATCCTTCCTGGATCATGTACTCTATCCATTGGCCTCTGTCTCTGAGAATTGGATTCTCAGCTACTTCATACGCTTCCTTAAAATCTTGATCATCAGCGTACATGTCTCTGAGATCATCAAAACCCAACGTTTTGACTTTGAACTGCTGCAACAGCAAACACTTCCTGCTCAAAGCATCAACCACTTTGTTAGTAGTACCAGAAATATGTTTAATCACAAAAGTGAAATTATGCATATACTCTACCCATTTAACATGTTTCTGATTCAACTTCTCCTGTTGAGTTACAAACTGCAGTGCATGATTGTCACTGTACAATGCAAACTCTTTCAGGATCAAGTAATGCCTCCATTTCTTTAATGCATGTATGATATCATAAAATTCCTTTCCATAAGTGGAGTACTTCACTTTCGCCTCATTTATCTTCTCGCTGAAATATGCTATCAGTCTGTCTTCCTCACTCAAGACTGCCCCAATTGCAAATCCGCTTGCATCACATTTCACTTGAAATGTCTTCTGGAAATCCGACAACACCAAAACTGGTCGTTCCGTAATCTTCCTTTTCAACAGGTTGAAACTTTTTTCAGCCTCTGCCATCCAGTGAAAAGACTTGTGTCTTTTCTTCACTGTGTCCATCATCGCTGCACTAATTCCACTGAAATTCCTGATGAACTTTCGGTAGAAACTAGCCAATCCATGAAAACTTCTCACCTCGAAAATATTCCTCCGTGATGGCCAATTCTTGATCACTTCCACCTTATCTGGATCCATCCTCAACTCATTTGCAGAAATAACAAATCCCAAGTAAATGAGTTATGTCTTCATGAATGAGGATTTCTTCATATTTATCAACAAGTTCTCCTGATGTAGCTTCTGCATCACTATAGCCAAATGCTTCAGATGCTCTGCCACTGTCTTACTGTAAACCAGTATGTCATCCAAATACACAATGAAAAATTTTCCGATGAACTCCCTCAATACTTCGTTCATCAATCTCATGAAGGTGCTCGGCACATTTGTTAAGACGAATGGAATAACAAGCCATTCATACAACCTCCCGTTTGTTTTGAATGTTGTCTTCCATTCCTCACCTTCTCTCATGCGGATCTGGTGGTAACCTCTTTTCAAATCAATCTTTGAAAAATAATTTGCTCCACTCAAGAAATCCATCAGATCATCCATCCTCGGCAATGGAAATATGTACCTAATGGTTACCTTATTGATCGCCCTCAAGTCAGTACACATCCTCCAGCCTCCATCTTTCTTCAGACTAAGTACTATTGGAACAACACATGGATTCAAGATTTCCCTAACTAAACCTTTGTCCAATAAGTTCTGGACTTGCCTCTTAACCTCTTCATTCTCTTGCGGCGTCAATCTGTACGCGAATTTGTTTGGCAAACTGGCTCCTGGTATGAGATCAATATGATGACTCACACTCCTGATCGGTGGCAACGAACGAGGTAATTCATCCACTACTATGTCAACGAACTCTTCCAGCAATTCCTGAACTTCTTCTGGTAAATCATCCACCCTTGTGCTAGTCAAAACAATTCTAGGCTTTCTGACCACAATGAACTGTGGATCCTCCTTCTTCTTAACCTCTGTAAGAAGTTCCTTCCCACTCATGAGAAGTACTGTGTTTCTTACTTCCGGCTTCACCTCTTTATCCTTAATTGGAAGCAACATGTGTGTCCTCCCATTCTTCTCTAGGGTGTATGTGTTCATTCTCCCATCATGAATCACATTCCTGTCATATTTCCATGGTCTACCCAGCAATAGATGACAAACATCCATAGGAATGACATCAAATAAGATCTTATCATTATATCCTCCTATCTTGAATTCAACTAAACTTTGTTTAGTGATAGTTACCTGGTGTCCTTTTTGTAGCCACGAAACTCTGTATGGGATTGGATGATCAGTCGTCTCCAGATCCAGCTTCTCTACCGTCTCTGTAGAAACGAGATTGTTTGTGCTACCACTATCTACAATGACCTTGCATACCCTGTCCTTGGTTTTGCAAGCAGTCCTGAAAAGTCTGGTCCTTTGGATTGAACTCTCCACCTCCTTCTCAGGTGTCAAAAGGACTTTTCGCATCATCAACGATCTTCTGCCTTCAACGTCTTTTGCCTCAACATCCCGCCTCTGTGCCTCGGTGATGTGAGCTTCTCCAATGTCCTTCTTCTTATCTAGACACTCGTAAGACTTGTGCCCATTCTTTCCACATGTGAAGCATGTTATTACTCCACCTCTTCCTCTTCCTCTACCTCTAGTACGAGGAAAAGTGTTATTGTCAGCATAATCTCCTCTCTGCTCATTATGTTTCCCTCTCTGTTCAGCGTATGGCCCTCTCTGTGCGGTTCCACCTCTCTCAGTTCGAGTCTGAGCTTTCTTCCAGTCCTCCTTGGGCTTCTGATATCTATCCCGGGCAACTGACTTTCCTCTGGGATGACTTATACCTCGGCCCCTCTGACTCTTTTTCCAGCTTAGCTTCTCTTCAACTTTCAAAGCCATCTGATAAGCATCTTCCACTGTTCGGATGGTTACCATGCTCATCTCATCCTAGATATCACATCTCAGACCATTCATATATCTGACAAGTTTTTCATCATCGCTCTCCCGATGACCTACCCTGATGTTCAGTTTATAGAATTCCTCAATGTATTCTTTCACTGTCATTAGCTTCTGTCTCAGGTTCTGCATCTTCCTGATCAGAGTAATTTGATAGTCCCTGTGGATGAATTTCTCCTTCATCTTCACGATCATTCTATCCTAGCTCTTGATCTTCTACTTGCCCTTGCAGAGTCTATCAGCTTGTATTTCATCCCACCACAATGTTGCATGTCCTTTCAATCTAGTGATAGCATGCTTGACCTTCTTTTCTTCCTCGACATCTTCATAGTCGAAGTATGTGTCCAGAGCTCTAATCTAGTCTAGAAGCTCCTCTGCATCCAAGTTTCCCTAATAAAATGGAATGTCCATATTTTCTCTTGCACCCATCCTTGCAATAGCTCTGATCAAACGCTCGTTTGATGCATCTTCAGCTGCAACTTCTTCTTCACGTTCAACCTCAGCTTCACTTTCGGAATCCCTAAGATCCCTCGCACTGGTTGTGCGTCTTTGCGTTGTCTCCATGTCTTCGAGTCTATCTTAGAGATCATGCATCTCTCTTTCCATAACCAAATCTGTCATTTGCCTGCCTCTTCTTCTCGACATTTCCCTCTCCTCTGGATCGGGTGTTTTCATGCCCCTTCTTCTTGGTGGCATGGTGAATTCTCTCTCTGCTACAGAAAGCAAAGAACCTTTCTGTTCTTTGATACCACTTGGTGTGTATCAGAGTTCTCTTTACCTCTTATGCCTCCCTCGCCTGAAATATACAGACAAGAATCAGGCTCTGATACAACTTGGTGTGTATCAGAGTGCTCTTTATCTCTTATGGCTCCCTCGCCTAAAATATATAGACAAGAATCAGGCTTTGATACCACTTGGTGTGTATCAGAGTGATCTTTACCTCGTATGCCTCCCTCGCCTGAAATATACAGACAAGAATCAGGCTCTGATACCACTTGGTGTGCACCCCCCCTCCCCACACAACCCGCAGGTCGAGAGGTCCGCGCGCTCTCAGGATTTTTTTTCCTTCAACTAGCCCGAAGAACTCTCAATGTTCTTCTATTCCCTATCAGAAAATATACACCCACAACAAACTCTCCACGCGATCTCCTCTTTATAATCAGGAGATCGGACTTCGCAAGGTCAGTGGTCGAGCGTTGGCCTTTCGAATTCCCGAAACCCGACAACTTGTCAACGCTGACCTTTTCTTTTCCCTATCGAGACTTTCCTTATCACGAATTCAACGCTCGCGATGTCGAGAAACTCGATTCTCCAACTTCCGAGTACCAATATGCCGAAACTCCGACGCTCTTCGCGATTTTGACTTTTCAACGGTCCTTCACTCCATCGGCATTTCAGACTTCGCGGTATCGTGAATCCTAATGCGAATGCTTCAGGACTTCTCACTACGAAATCCCGAAATGGTGTGCCACCTGTCCACGTCACCAACTCATGTGGACCCACACTGTTTACTTAGTTGTCGGTATATCACGTATCGCGATTTCGCGATTCCCGTTGCAATGTTACGGAGTTTCAACCCACGAAACCCCGATATGTGAATTCACGTGTAAATCCGACAACCCTTGTGGTTCGGATCTATGGTCCTGTCCCTCCTGAGCTTTGAACCTTCGACGCTTCTGTTGTAACCTCCCTGCTCCTCTATGAGATCTAACGGCTCACGGGATGTCGTGAATTCTCCTCGGAGAATACCGACCATCCGTTCCTCCTTTGAGAAATTGGCGAAATGACTAAGTGTTCTTCCACAGAACTCGTCCACCTGCTTGCAGACTTGCAACACTTCTTACAAACTTCAAGATACTTGGTATTTTATCCCCTTCGACTCCTTCGAAGGTTTAATCCCTCTACGCCTTCCACGACTCAACGACTTTTGGAAAATCCCTACACGCACTCCTTGCGGTAGATTTTCAAACACTTCCAAGTGCTGAAATATTTTCGACCCTGCGCACACCTGCAGCAGAAGTCTCTCAACATTCCACTCATGTTCACAACCCTGAAGCTTCACTCGGCCTGGGCACTCCTTGCACAGCTCCTGTTCCCAACTTCACTTCTGAATGAGAACAAAAGTTACCCTATATGAACCCTTTGTCAACGCACTCCTTGCGGACAATTCAACTGCACTCCTTGCAGGAATCCTTGTTCAGATAGAGAAACAATTGAAACTCATCCTACTTCCTTTCAGACTTCAAACTTAAACATGAAATCACATACACAGCATATAAAGAAAATGTATAACAGGAAGCAAACATTCATGAGCATATCATTCGACATCAATACATAGAGAACAAACACAAAACCATGAATTTGAATAAACCTCTTTCTATTAATCCAAATGCCTATACATGGGTGTTCTCACACAGCTCTCTGCTTGCTCTTTCCCTTCTCAACAATGCTCAGAATAATGTTACAATACACAATGAGGTTGTCTATATCCTGTTTCCCTCTTGCGCTCTAAAACTGTCTAATCTAGAATTAAATTCTATCTACCTACATTAACTACTTTAAACTCCTTATACCTACTAAGGACGAGAGAAAATCGCTCAAGGTCCATTTACAATATACAAGTGCGCTCCTTTTTAATGACTTAATTTAAGATCTCGCAACATCTTTAAGGAAATTCAAAATTTGTACTAGCACTTGTCTAACTGTCTCTTGGCTTTCCGCGCTGGCTCACTTGATGTGGGAGATGCTCCTGCATCAAAAGGTATGAATAGTTTTGTGGAAATTCCAATGCCACTTTGACTATACCTTGATGCTCCCATGCTAAATATATAAGATAAGGTCTCCAAGCTTGGGAAATATAAATTTTTATGCTACCTAAGGTTGATTAAATAAATATCCGAATGGGTACCACAAAAATAAGAGACATTAAATGATAAATTATAAAAAATACATTAAAGATAAAATTAAATGAGAATTTATAAAACTTTTACTTCTGCATGTGTTAAGATCATTGGAGACTTGGGACACTCTTAATTTTCCTAAGTCTTGGAGAGAACTATCTCCATAGAGTGTTCATTTTCTATGGTGGCATATTTTGTGTTGAATTTTTGTGGGTTTCAACCTCAAGGTTTAAGGTATTTGTTCTATTAAAGACCCTTTTTAGAAAACCTTGAGGTTGAGACTCACAAAAATTAAAACCTTGTTAAGATATTGGTTCTTGTTAATATTCCAAAACATACAACTTGCAATAACATTCAATTATATTGATTGTATTCATTAGTTGAATTTTTGTCATTGCTCGAGTTGTGTGCATGACTCATTTCTTTATCATTTGTAGGTGATATTGTACTTTGGTTATTTAACCTAATGTTTTCTTGATGGACTTGTTTTTTATCTTATTTTGTCATATTCCATCTACAAATATAGAAATAAACTATAATAAGTATATCTACATTTATATATATAATAGAATATACATGATTGTGTAAATAAAAAAAAACATTCCTTAGCACCAAGTCTTTCATAAACAATACAACTTCTTTTGAAGCCATGCTTCATGCCTTCTCTCAAAATCTCCTTTGTTGGTTGCATTCCATACTTTGTTCCCTATATGTTTAATATACCATGACAAAACACAATCAATAAAGGTTTCTTGTTGTTTCATTAATTATAAAACAAGGGAATTTAAACAACATAGCTACCTACAAATTGTTCAATTAAACTTTCATACTTCAATATATACTCACAACCAAAACTTAACCCAATATTTATCAATTCATGGGTTGACTCCTCTTTGTATGTTAGCACCTATTAAAAAACATTCATGGAGAAGTGTAAATTAATTATTTAAATATAAAGATCAGAACAAACATGGAATGTTAAGGAATGTTGAAAATGCAAATACTCACAAAGTTTTTGATCAACCCTTGTATTCATTGTCGTCCTATCTTATGTGTTGAATGGATTCTATTTTTTTTTCTTTTATGCAACAAAAAAATTAAAAAATAGTATTTCATGTGATAATTAAATTCAATGTACATAATAAATAAATAAATTATTGCATACCTCTGATGCATATTGTAGTTGGGATGGCTCCTCTTGCGATGCAATTATGTTCATTTATTTTACCATCTTCTTCTACAATTTTTTCGACATCCTACCAACATGTATTTTTTTCCCCTTTTTTATCCCTTCGAATTTTCAAAATCTCCCTAACATAAATAAATAAGTAGGAATTAAGAATCACTAGATATAAAAATTACGCAATTTTTTTATAAAATAAGATATTTTTGTGTATAGTAACTTAATATGCTCTGGGAACCAACTATATATACACACACCGATGATTCAACAATATTTATATGCATCGATATATTATAACAATGTCATTGTGAAATTGAAAATGTTTACAATTTTTTGTATTTAGTTGATGCTTTACGAATTAAGAAAAACACGACTTCCTAAGTAATATTTACTAGACATTGTTGACATGTGAACAAATTTAGGACATGGCAGTTTCCTTATAAAAAAACAATATTATTTCCATTTTAAATTCAACGGTTCTCTTTGTAAGAAAATGTTCCCTGGTTCTTATCTATGTACAATGCACACCACCAACCGAGAATTTTTGTTTTTAAATATTACTTCTAATTTAAATTAAGTGGTTTTGTTGACATGAAAATACACACCAGTGCTCTTCTTATGTACAAGTCACATTGTTAACCATAAAGAAATAAAAAAAAACCGACAACAATGGAATGGTTTGGGATCCAATACAATGAGTGGTTTCATTACAATGGATATGAAACACCCCATATATAATTAAACAAACCTTATAAAAAAAATTATGAAAAAAATTCTCCTTGTGAAATATCGAAAGGGAAAGAAAAAAGAAATTGTAGAAATTAGGGCTTCTAATACTGAAGGTAACTATGAAACCTTTTTTGTTTGTTTTGGAATGCATTGCACATTGTTTGAATCAAATAAGGAAAATATTAATATGATTAATAGAATAAAATCACATACCTCACATTTTTCCTTTGCATATTTGTATGTGACCTACAATAATCCCTTTCGAATTTGGCTCTTGAAAATAATTCCACCCACTATGATGTCTTTGCTGATAAATCTTTGTTGCACAAATCTCCCTTCTAATTTTTTGCAAAAAAGTAAAAGAATGAATAGGGATTTCATTTATAAACAAAAAAAACTAAAATTCCCACTCATTTTTTTGTTGTATATTTCCACGCATTGATGATAAATGAATGCATTCTTTTTTTTCGTAACTTATCTTTTTGGTGCACTATATAGTGAGTATTGCACCACTGAAGTTGTACGTATAATGCATCGACTTATTTTCCGTAACAAATTTCAACACATTGATAGTAAGCACACATTATTTTCCTAACTTGCTCCATCTTGTGTGTTATAGATTTAGAAACACACCAGTGCAATGGGTAAGTAATAACACATTGACAAACATTTTAATTTGCAAAATGCAAATGCAAACATCCACATTTAAATTTTGTGGCGGTTTTTCTCTTTGGACTCGGTAATAGTTGAGGTTAGTCTTCGGTCCTTCTCTTAATTAAATGTATCGATGTGTTGGTTTTATCACAATGAACCGATGAATCTTTATATGATTAAGTGCAACGTTAATTTATAAAAATTATTTGAAATTATGTTTGACGTTAGATTTTTGTATGCTTCCCAAGATTATGGTTTTGGCTCAAACATAGGAAAAACAAATTGTAATTTCAAATGGCCAAATCTTCAAATTCAAGCTCATTCCATATCGTTGAAAGTCCTTCAAGTTTTCTCCCGTCGATTACAGTACGTCTAGATTTTATTTATAATTCATTTATCTCATTGAATTTTTGTTATGTATGTAGATGTAGTTGAATAATTGTTCATTGAATTTTATAGGATCCATATGCACAAGATATTCCAGTAGTCTCAAAATTTTGCAAGCTCTTATCAAGAGAAAGATACCACAAGCTCTTATGATGAGAAATATACCTCAATAATATGTTTGGTGAAAACATATAGTTTTTTTACCCTAACAATCGTAACATGCCATCTTCCAACAACCATCTTAGTTAATGGTATTACACTATGAATTGGATCTCTTTTATGTAAACAACCCACAAGATGTAAGAAAAATATTATTGAGTAATTATATTTCTAGATTTTCAATGGAACTAATGTAAATGTGTTGTTTAATTCGACATTTGTTTTATAAAGTGTATGGTTGCATGTTTATTGTTGAGAAAAAAATTTCCATGCTTCTAATAATTGTTTTGTATAGTGTTTGAACATATTAATTGCATTGTATTACCAATATTATAGATGTAATGTTAAATATTTCTACAAACAAGATTCTGATGATGAGAGACCTATCCACTATCTACCATTGCACCCCACTATGATGTCAGATCATGATATTGTTGCTAAACGAGCACAGATTGGAGAGGAAGCATATCAATAATGGTAGAAACAACCACCTATTCAATTCCCACTACGCCTTAACTCACCAATTCAAAATCTCTATAGTAACACTAGTTCTTCACATGTCGAGGACGAAGAAAATGATATAGAAGTTGGTATGGATGATTTCTTGAAGGATACCTAAGCCATGGAGGGAATGTTGTTACTCGCATTTAAGAAAAATTTACTAGCGGATGACATTGATGTCGTAGATACCTTCTTCGAAATCCTGAAATCTGCTTCTACCACCCATCTCCTTGGTCAAATACAGGGGTCAAGGTCTACCCGACTAGGAACAACAATGTTACTGTACAACTTGAAATCAATGTATGGTCTGTCATATGCGTGTTTCTTGACACTTTTGATGTAAATAACCATTAAGTCCCAATGTTTTAAGGATTTTTGTCACATAATGAAGGGAGAAAATGGTTGATTTTGTTCATAATTAATGACAATGTACATTTATATTTCCCACTAATTGCAAGTTACTCAAAGATAAGGTACTTTCGAGTGATAATGTCTTGTGCGATAGTTATGTAGAGGAAAACAAATGTTGAAAATGTAGGGTATTGAGTATATATCTACCTTGCAAGTATGAATGATTGTATTATATATATAGAAACGTATATGGAGACAAAGATATATATCTAGAATGTGGGAATGAAAGTACCATAAATAAAAATAGAGGGTAAGGTACATGGTCCTCCTCATAAGACATTGAGGCACATGCCTATAATTCTAAGGATTCAAAGGCTCTTACATTGCAAATAATTATCCATGTTTTAGGGGTGGAATGCCTCACATAGAAGTGATCCAAGAGTTATGTCAATCCTAGCATATTCAATAGCCATGAATCATATAGAGGATACATGGCCTCATAAATTCAAGAATGAAGTATGGAGCCTATGATTGAGCATATTTATGGATGGAGTTAACCCTTGTTCTCTCCAAAAAACCAATTTTTCTGTTTAGTCGGTGGTAGTGATCAATAACAATCCCCCCCCCCCCATGGTTTTCGATGAAGAATGGACATCTTATGTTGGCTCTTATAGTCCTCGGTAGAAGACAAGTGAAGAGAATGGATTTCTACCTCCAACCATTGATCGATAAATTTAAGAAACTATGGGAAGGGATATGTGTATATGATGTATCGAGACCCATCCTAATGGAGATATCTTTTATGTTGTATTGAATATGTGCATATTCCACATGTGATTATATAGGACTAGGAGTTTGATCTGGTAAGCATGTTGATTGATTTGTTTATAGTAGTAATTTTATTTGTAATACTTCAGTTTTTTACACTCACATGCTTCGTATATGATAACATCACAGGTATTGTAATAAAAGGGTATCATGGATGTAAATTTCGTGGACCCTCTATAAAGGCTAGGTAGTCCAGCCACCTACAAAATTTTATGTATGGTTGTTCGAGGGTATTCCTCCCAGAAGACCGCCATTATAGAAGAGTTCCATCTACTTTCAATGGTAATCTAGAGATAACCCAAAGACCTTAAATATTGACATTATAATATTGGATTATGGCATATGAAATTTATAGAAAAGGAGAAGGAAATGGTATAATTGTTTGATTCAAATGGGGAATCTATATTCGATGATCCTGAATTTTTTGACACCTATGTTGATAAAATTCCCATTGGGATGAAAATAAAATATGTATTGTATGAGCTTCAATATTGGGAGCATCTTAAGGTCGGCCACTTACTAGATCCCATGCTTATATTAAAAAATGTTTCATCTTCTTTATGGAGGCACATATCATTGAATAAAAGTAATACATTTGTTGTTAGGAGAGATATTCTTGCTTCAAATACTAAAAAGAGACATTGACAAAGAAAAGGAGCTAGAGGAGAGTATAGTCACTCTTGGTGTTTTAAATAAGTTGATGTCCTATGGATTTTGAAGAAAGATAATATTTCTACGGCAAAGGATGCTATATTGGGTGTGAAGGCACCTCCTTAATATGGGCTGACTCTACAACATTGCTTCATTGTAGAAGGGAATTTTTGGGGGTTGAAATCACATGACCATTTGAACCTTCTAAGGGTATGTATGTTGAATACTTGATTCTTCTTCTATACTGCTGGTAAAAATATGCTATGCACTCAGATTTTTATGGAAATTAATGATGCATGAGTATATTTTGTAGTGTCATTATTCTTTTCTCATGCCTGGTTGTGTGAACCATGAATTCCCCTAGGAATTGCGACATGTCATATTGAAATTATTTTTATTTGTACGTTGGATCACATCAAACGAGATTTATAAGGCTATAATTCCATGGTGGCATCGAGAGATAACTAAAATTGTTTGTAAGATTGAGAAGGAACTGCCCATGAGTTTTATGGACTTTCAAGTCCATATTCTAATTCACCTACCTAAGGAGGTTGAATTAGTTGGGGTGTTCTCATGTCATTGGAAATTCTTATTAGAGAGGTACATGAAAAAATTGAAGGGGTTTGTTCAACAAAGGGAAAAAATAGAACGCTCTATGGTAGAGAGGTACATAGTATATGAGACTTTCTATTATTTCAGTGAGTACATCAAGAAAATTGATGACACATGAGGGGTAGTGTTTTGGGAGTACCATCAAGATGAGGACAAAAGGGAAGGGGATCTACTCCAAATGAATAGAAAAAAAGGTACTTGATAAAGAGTAAGTCACTTATATTTTGTCAATTTAGTATAGAGAAAATTTTTACATTGAAGTTGATAGTATATATTTGATCTCATGTTATTCAT
>JZKD02S2115464.1:176700-193924 GCA_000966675.3 Picea glauca | reverse complement strand
CGAATTTAGAAATTGATGCCATCAATAAATTTGCTCTTTACAACGAGGAGAAGCGACCATGGATCATGTTGTATGGAGAGAAAATAAAAAAATAGGTCAATGACATGAAAGCATTCGAACAATTGAATGGTAGAATCATGCATTATCTTGATTGTTTAAAAGAAAACATGCCAAGCATTTGTCCCAATATTTGGGTGGCTCACGAGAAACAAGAGAAATATGCAGTGTCTGGTTGTAACCCATGCAAAGGAGATCTTGATGCACTAAACATAGGGATCAGGTGCAACAACTATGTATTAACCTCTCTAAATACCACTTTCAATTTATAATATTGGTTATTCGAATTGTAACATGTATTATGTTTTTATTAATGCTTGGGTTATTAGACATATGACACTGTCATTTGTTCACATTTTTATAGGTGAATTTGGTCCCATCTATTTGGGAATATGGACATCATGTTTTTGAGTATGTTGATGATGGACACACCACACAATATTATGGAGTGGAGGTTGAGTTTGACCAATCTATTCATGCTAGTCACCATGATGAAAACCTGATAGAGGGGAAGTTAGGTTACATTAGAAAGATTCAAAAAATCATGCAAGTGGACTTATCATTGATTCAATGTATTATTTGTTTTATGCAAGTGGTTGGATACCTTTGACCAGATAAATGCAAAGGAATAATATGTATTAACTCTAAAAAATGTAGTTTGAAGTTAAGGAACCTTATGTTTTCCCAAAACATTGCAACGAAGTGTTTTTTTACCTAGATATGTTGGATGGGGATAGGTGGTTCGTACTAAGACATGATCCAAGATCTAAATATTTTTTTGAGAACAACCATGTTACAATGCCAAGCGAGGAAGATAATAAGGGTGATGGCAATGAAGACTGATCTATAAATGCTTTGTTTTGACATTTATATTGTGGATGTGTCATTTTATTATGGGTATCTATAATGGCCAATTATGTTTTTTTTCATTCTTTTTATAATTATGTTAGATATAAAAAGTTAACAACCATTTCCAACAATGGTAAACAATACAAGCATAAGATGTGGTTTTGATATATTTGTATTGTCATATTTATTGTTTATTATAGAAAATTTATGTTGTATTGTATGAACCTATGTTTATGTTAACCTTTGAATTACTAGGAATTAATTGAGATATCATGAATTTGGTGATGTATAGTAGTAAATATTTGTTTTAAATTATATTTTATTTAACAAAAAAATAAAGATTTAAAAAATAAAACCTCAATTTTTTTTATTGTTTGAAAAAATAAAAATTCAAATAAATATATACTTACTTTCATGGAACTTCTAAGGACAACAAAAAAACTTCATGCAAAATATATGAGTTCTGGAATCACACTTGTGGTGTTGGCATTACCAACTTTGATGGCATTCCCAACCTTAACTAGTGAAACTATCATGGCCTTCACATATTCCACTCCATCATTTAGTGTTATAATCATATAAACTTATATTATCATTCATTTTACATTCTATTTGAAATATCATGTCAATATAGGAAGGACATGGAAATTATAAAAGAGTCGTTTTCTAGAGCCTAGTTAGAATTAAGAAAAATATTAATGATCCATACTTATCGAAAAGTACATAAACCTTTATCAATTCTACTAATTCTTAAAATACTAATTGTGAAACCATTTCATCTAAAGTGTATAGCTAAAAATGTTTTATTATTCTTTATATTTAGTATTTTAAATTTAATTGAATACATTTTATATATTATTATAGTTTGATATATACATTAATAAAATCTTTGAAAAAAATAAATATTAATAAAATAAATAATTGTGGTTTTAGTAAACAATTTTATTATAACTTTGTCTCGTAATTTTTTAATAATAAGTATTATAAAATAAAGTTATTATTACAACATCATCATCATTATTATTAGTGAATAATTATGTTATAATGTAATTATTATAATATATGAAATAGACATAATTATGCACATCACTATAATCTCACTCATCATGTTTAAATGTTTTAGAAAACATCATCATCATCATTATTAGTGAATAAGTATGTTATAATGTAATTATTATAATATATGAAATAGACATAATTATTCAGATCACTATAATCTCACTCATCATGTTTAAATGTTTTTGTTTCTAAACACATTTAATCAACATATTGTATCTTGTTGGACAACAAACAAGTCACCTTGAAGAAGATTTAAACATTATATGGCATTAATGGTTATATCATTTTGTAATTACAATCCAAATTAAACGATTTCACAAAACTTAACTTAAACATTATATGACAACTGTAAATTTAAATGAGTGATACATCTCAAATTTAAATTAAAAAATAGAGAAATCATTAACATGCTCATAATACATTTTATAAATCAAACAATAACAACCACAACATTATATGAAAAAAATTAATATACATGAGCAATATATAGATGAATATACATGTCAAACATACATCTCAACAAAATATGCAATAAACATGCCATATATACATATCAAGTCAAATATAAAACAATCAATATGCATTTCAATCAATACACTACTAGCTAAGTCCACCACCAGAGCCACATGCATCAGTCTCTCAACTACTAGAGGCAGAGGGTCTATCAATAATAACATCAGATTTTTTTTTTGACATAAGTACACTATCAAATGCCTCTCTATCAAGATCAACCTATGGAACAATACCTGATGTGAACATAGTGTTCAAAGAATCAAAATATTGTGACATGTGTGGAGGAGGAAGAGGATCGGTGGATGATCACACATGTTGAAGAGAAAGAAAAGGATCAATGGATGATGACACAAGTGGAGGAGGAAGAGGAGGAATAGTGAATGGTGACACATCTGGAGGAGAAGCAAGAGGATATGTAGATGGTGCAGACACATGTGTAAGGGGAGGAGGAGGAGGTGGATGATGTAGAAACATGTGGAGGGGAAGCAGGGGCATTGGTGGATGGTGTATACTTGTGTGGAAGAGAAGTAGGAGGAGGAAGAGGACCATGTGGTGGAGTAGAGGATGTGGATGGGTTTGTTGATGATCCAAACGGAGTAGGATCATCAATAGGACCCCTCAACCTATTGATGAGGTTGAAGACACTGACAATATGACACATAAACATCCTTCCATGAGACAAAATACTCCATATCATAGAGATATTTGGTACCCGTAATATGTCTCTAACATGTGCGGGTACCACTCTATGATTAACCATGACACTACATAGGTGATATGTCACCTCTATCTAGACTCTCTGATCTGACTTGTGTAGCATGAAGGGTCTATGTATTGCAGGCTAGTTCACTTCCTCCTCTATCTACTCATTTTGTTGGGGAGGTTCATCCTCGACATATTTTCCAATATCTGCAAAAAAAAAGATAATAATAATAAGATAATAAAAATAAAATGTTACAATAAATTACATGTGCATTAAATAAGATATAAAAACATGAAACTATATTTATCAAAACATAATTTTATTATTACCTCTCTCATTAGGTGGTTTGACTATTGTAAATAGGATGTTTGGACATCCTCTCCAATCCATCCTCGCATATGGGTATTGTACAATATCGAGGATATAATTTTTTTCTTTAGCCAAAAATTCACATAAATCCCTACCAATCAGAGTGCAAGGAAATTCAACATGGTCCATATTGGGAATCAACTAACCCCACATGTGCATACACACATCAAAGCTAGGATTAGTAGGAAACAAGGGTACTAATGGTCGAGTGGCATGAACCCTCTCAAAAAATAATGTAAATAACTATGACGTGAATGGGAATAATCTTGTCCCATTTAAGATGATGCAATAGTGATCCAATGAAAATTAAAAATGTCTCAAAAAAATATTTGACCACCTAATCAAATGGGGCCTCTACACTAAACTATTTACATAATGAAACAAAGAGAAACTATTGCACTATCCATCAGAGCTAATGTATGATGGTGCCAATATAATAAGAAACAAGAACCTAGCCTAATCTCTATCAAATGAATGTATTCATAGCTCACCACCATGAATTTGGAATTATGAAGAGGAATGAATGTCTGAATGGGCATATCTTTGCACATATTCTAGTTGGGTATCTCCTACAGCACGAGGCGGTAGATTAGGGAACTGGGGTAAAGCCTCCCCTCTCTTAGACAACCTAGTGATTAAATAAACATCCTCCTTTTTGGATGATACCACAGATCGAGACCGACCTTGAACGCATTTTGACCATGATCCAAATGGCAGATCAATTGTTATAAGAGTAAAGAGTTCCCCTTAAGGGATATACCCTCCTCATAAAATTTGAGGAGGACAACATTCATCTAAAGGGAATGTGTCTACTATGAAATAGGGTGAGGGAACAACTCCCTCTCCCTCTTTGTTGTCTCCCACTCACATACACATGTGTACATTTCAACCCGTTGTTGTTGTTACTTCCCCTGCTCTCGTTGTCATCATCTTTGATTCACATACAAATATTGTTAGGGACATATATAGATAAAATATTTGAAAATATAAAAAACACATATATATAAATATCTTATATTTAATATATATATATATATATATATATATATATATATATATATATATATATATATATATTACAAAACAATATAGAAAAGTAATTTGTGCACCTAAAACAAAGCATATGCACTGCCAACAGTGCTCTATATCATACATATAGCATCGACATGTAGTGTTGTTACTAACATGCATCAGTGTGCCACATTTCTTGTAGCACCACCACATATTTTAGCGATGCATCCCATAGGATTCACTGCACCATTAAATTATGAAATAATTGGTCCGGTGCCATGATATTTACAACATTGGTGCATTAGTTGTACCTAAAGGCACCGCTAGATTAAATTATTTTATTGCAACTTTAAGAAGTGTGATGTGTTAATATGAACACATTGGTGCTACCATGTTATTGTAGCACTGGAATTATGTTTTGCGGTACATTGGGTTGTATAGAGCACCAATAATGGGGCATCCAATGAAACACCCTAGCATACCAAATCATTCAATAGCTTCCTAGTGCAGTTCTTTTAATCACACTACTTCATTTTGTTAATAAAGACACACTGCTACGCTAAAATTTATGGCACTCAAAATTATCAATGCACTTTATTTAACTAAAAGCATTGGTGTGCTTGTTCTACCAGAGCACCGACATGTTGTTTAGAGGTGTGCTGTCTTTAATAATTCATCGGAGATGGGGCCTCACAAAAGATGCACCATTATGTTTATTTTTCAAAACCTATCGTGGTGCGTACTTTTAGCATTTACGCACTTGTGCTCCACACTTATTTTTGCATCACCACATATTTTAGAAATGTATCAAATAAGATGCATCGTGCTGATAGATTATGAAATATTCATCACAGTGTCAATTTATTTACAAAATTGGTGCGTTTGTTTGACCTATCAGCACTACTAGGTTAAATTATTTTATCGTAACTTAAGTAGTACGATGTGTTACTATCAATGCATTGGTGCTACTATGGTATTGGAGCACCGACATTTTGTTCAGTGGTGCGCTTTGAAGAATAGAGAACTGGTCTCAGCGAAATCAATGAGATGCCTTGCTATGCCAAGTCGGTCAATATATGTCTCGATGTAGTTTTGTAAGCATCATTAGTGCATTTAGTTAAAATGGTTGCACCACTATGTTAAATTTTATGGATCATAAAGTTGTCACTGAACTTAATTAAATGGAATGTTATGGTGCGGGAAGAAACCAAGTATGCACCAGTTGTAGTGCATCCCAAAGGATGCACCACTTTGTTTTTAAAATTAATCATTGTTCTCTTCCTTGAACAACACTGTTGCATACGTTTATATTTGACACACCATCAATATTTCTTACTATAAATTTATCACAAGATGTACCACTTTGGAGTGAGTCGAAGCGTTCAGGTGCACCGCGTGGAATTGGACAAAAAAAAAAAATCAAGATAAATTCAAATTTTCATTGAATGAAAATGTAAATAGGAAGGTAATAAACAATTTACTAGGACTCTTATATCCCAAGGAGCATGGTTTCACCGTTCAGAGGAAATGAAAATTCATTGTAATTTCCAAAATTTTGAAATGTGTGAAGTCTACTGATGGAGCTATCTAACTCACTGTATAGCATCATAAAAAGGGTGTCTTTGGAAGGAAGGTTAGTAATGGTTCTATCTTGAGAGTTTGGAAACACACGATGAAGTGCGACAATGAAAATTGGTTTGGTATTTTTTTTTATTTTCCCTGCCATGGTACGCCTGACGACGGTGATACACATTGGGGAATAATGTTCAATGACACCAGTGCACTTTGATTGGTGCTTGATATTTTTTTTACAATGTATGACAATGCTTTTGAACATTTAAGCACCGATGCATTATTGTTTATGTTTGCACCAATGTGTATGTACCTTAAAGTCGCATCGGTAAAAGAACCTCCATAAAAACCTTCGGCCACCCTCCTCCACTAACAACCTCCACATTAAAAAGAGAAGGGATAGACTTTTGGGGAAGGTTCTGTAAAAATATCTGCAAAACAGTGTTCTCCTTGTGGTGATTTCAAGGAAAATTACTCTTTATTTTGAGCCACTATAAAATGAACAATTTGCAACACTTTTAAACTACGACCTATGTTTTGGATTTCCCTATAAATACTTAGGGATTGATGGTGGGATTGGAAATGGAAAAAATCACAACCTTTACAAAAGAAAACCTTCCCTTATGGTTTTGTTCCAAACCTATCTTAAAGCATGGATTCAATGAATTTTGGTCCTTGAAATCCAAATAGAGAATGTGATTATTATGACATTGTAGCATGTGAAAATTGAGTTTAGAGCCTAAGAAGGCTTTCTTTCTCTCATGTCTAAATTTTTTACGCTTTCTAGTGGGTAAAATATTGTTTCCTTGAGTGTGGAAACCTACACTATTGATAGTGTGAGCAAGTAGATACATTGAAGATATTGTTCTAGTGTTTTCCCTTATCTAAGTATACATGGGAAACAGGTCGCATCTCTGTGCATACAATACCTCCCTACATCTATAACTTGTGGCATTTCCTTGTTAGGAAACCTAGTGCATAGGGCTCTAGATTTTCATTGTTCTTAGACACTAGTGAGAGTTGAAGTTTTTCACTAGATTTTGAGGAAGTGTAATGATGTTGTGTTTAATTCAACAATACTATCAAGAATATTTTTATAATAGAATGACACACTAGTTTGTCATAGTGTATCTTTGTATATCACGATGCATATATCAAAGTTAAGAGTGCAAATGGAGCATATCTAGCAATGTATAGACTCCTACGGTAACACCCTCTTGCATTATGACCATGGAGTCTCCTAGACCCTCTTGACCCCCATCAACATGTTCGCATAAAGGCCACAACTCAAGATGTACATGTGTGGGAGGAGTTGACTCTTGACAAAGCCTTGCAATGTTACCCCATAATAACAAAAGGTTCACTTTTACCTTAATGATTTCTAAATCACCAAATCCTCTCGAGCCTCCAACTAATTGAGAGTAATATATATGTATATAGAGGACTAAATTGATCTCCATATGAGTAAATGAGGGATAATTTAGATAATCATGATGGACCTCCTCGAATTTTTGACATCTTCAAACTTTGATTGTTTGTTTTGATGTTTTTAGATATATTATGGTGTTGTTATGGGATAACCTAATTCTTGATTTTGAGTTTTTGATATTATTTTTGTGAGTGGAATAATAAGTGGAAACCCTGTAATTTTCTATAAATCAATTTGTTTTCAACGGTTAAAATTACAATCTTGAATCATTCATTTTATCCTTTATTTACATTAAAAAAGTATTCATTTTAAATAAAAATAATTACACATTATTTATATTATTAATTATAAAAACCTTTACTAAAAACATCCAACATAGTGGAATTTTTTTAATGGAATATGTATTTCCACTGGCGAAAAATCTCTTAGACATCATATCTCGGTTTAGGGGACCTGCAATTGGATGTAGAAAGCTTAAAATACAAAATATTAAAAGAGGAGGAATAAAGTAAATGAAAACATGGATAAAGAAAACGAGATTCTACCATCCATAACTAGTTTTTCCTGAGGCTAATCACATGCCCGCAAATTCCGTAAAACACATTAGGGTCCCCTCTAGCATTTACAACTCAAACGAAATAATTCTTCAAATATTAAATCCATGTTGTTATGTGGATATAGTAGATAATGTTAAGAAAAATAACCTAATTACCTCCTCAACTAATATATGTATCATTACAAGGAGTTGGTCATTCCATAACGTATTTGTAACTATATTAATATACAGTACACATGAATAGTGTTATGTGTTGTATCAATCTATCTCTACGTATAATTTGACATGGTATAAGAGCAGGTCCAGGCCTCATTCCATCACTGGAGAACCCAAGGACCCAGAGGTATGGAATTTTGTGAGGGTAGCATTGGTAGTGTGCTATAGTATCGAAAGTCAAAAAGTAGAATCATTCGCTCGCGTAGAGGAGGATAATTTTGGTTTTCATGCTGGAAGTAGTCACTTGTCTGCACATAGAAAGAGTCAGTCCAATTGTTTGTAGAGAACACAGTGAGGTGTGAAGGAAGACTAGGGTTTTTGAAGCGCCAACTGACTGCAGAGGAAGTCATAAGGTAAAGGCCGCGAGATCTCATTCTAGAAGTTGAAAGGATACTCGTTTTGGTCGATGGATATTAAATGCTAGTGGAGGATGGTGTTTTATGGTAAAGGTACACCTTGATTGCATGTAATTTGTCTTACATATATTTCAAATACGATTACTTCCGTCGGGTATTTTTATACCGTGGGTTCCACCATAAAAATCACATGGCTCTTGAATGTCAGTCATGAATGGCATAAGTATGTGATAGGCCCAATTATTGGAGGCATATTTTTATTTTTACTTGCAGAAACCTTGAATAATATTCCTTGTGTGAAAGTATTCGTAGAATTTGGATGTCAATGGATAGCTTGAGTTCGTATGTGATAGGCCCAATTATTGGAGGCATATTTTTATTTTTACTTGTAGAAACCTTGAATAATATTACTTGTGTGAAAGTATTCGTAGAATTTGGATGTCAACGGATAGCTTGAGTTTCCATTCAAATAATCTTGCATGTGTCAAATAACCTTTTATTTTCAAGGAAAGAAAAGGAGAGGCTGTATAAAAATAAAGGCAAGAATCAGTAAGTAAGATTATTGCCAGTCTACAATAAGAAAGCCGCGAAGAAATGAGAAGATGGGAAAAGCTAAGAAGTTGTAAAGAAAGGTGTGATCGTGAACGTTGGTGAGCAGTTCCAACAAGCATAGCCATCTGAGTGTGATCTGATGTGAAGAGATGTACAACGTGATGGAACCTGTGTAGAGATTTAGAATGTGCCTATTTTTGAAGAGGAGATTGGAAAACAATGGAGAAGCTAATTGAAAACTACATCCAAACACTTAATATATCATCCTGGACTTGTGCAAAAGATTTGGAAAGTAGTTCACAAACCTTTGTAATTGTAATATTTTATTTTCTTTGTAACTTATTATGTTGAACCTATTCCTTGTGCTTGCTTATGGTAACCATAAAAACTATTTGGAAGTGTTGTTAGTGATTTGGAAGTGTTACTAAAGTATTTGGAATTATTATTGATAATATTTGTATTGAGATTCACGACCTCAATATGAAGGTGATGTTATTTTGTTATAATTCGTGACTATAACAAATGACAGGTGAATATAGAAATCCAAGACGAAGGTAAATTCAAGAGGAAAAAGGAAAACAAATGTGAAGCATGTTGATGAGATTTATTTTGACATTTATAAAGAAATAAAAGAAATGTTTTATGTGATGGACTTGCATGAGATGCGAGTTATGTGATTTTAAAATATTGTGTAAAGACAAGAAACGATGGGTGAATAATTTGAGACAAAGGTGGAGTGTAGTCTCAAAAAAATTTCATCCGCAAAAAGGTTGAATCAATTTGGATCAAAGTAGAAGAAGTGAAGAAATTTATTTCTAAAGTGGAATGATAAAGGAAGGATCGAAGAGAATCAAGAAGAAAATCGATAAGGCATATGAGAACAAAATTGATAAGGTAGTGAAGAACATAGAGAAGAGTAGAACATCCATGCTGGTGCAAATTCTGTAAGAGGAGCAGATTGCTGCCAAGCTAGAAGAGTCGATAGATGAAGAAGGGTATCGCCAAAAGAGTTGCCATGGAGTGAATAGTCTGTAATACATAAGACTGGGGATTCCAAGGAAAAGAAGTTGCAATACAAAGGTAAAATCCTCTTCGGAGTTGAATATCCTCTTCTATTATTGAAGAGAAAGTTTCACTGATGTTGAGCCATGTTGTGGAAAATGTTCCAGCTTTATCGAGCAAACGGGAGCAAGTTTAAATACGACAAAATTGAAGTGTATTTTTTAGGGTATAGAAGCAATAGAAACGTGAAGAAGACATGAAGAAGTGAGAAGTTTCAAAGACTGGAGAAGATGGGAGAAGTCGATAAGCCACAAAGAAGTGAGAAGCTGCGAATACTGGAGAATATGGAAAAGAAGAAAAGCCGCGAGAAGTTGCAAACACTAGAGAATATGGGAGAAGTTGAGAAACCACCAAGAAGTGAGAAGCTGCGAAGACTGGAAAAGATGGGAGAATCCGAGAAGCCACCAAGAAGTGAGAAGTTGTGAAGACTAGAGAAGATGGGAGAAGCCGAAAAACTGTGAAGAAGGAAGATACCCAGACAGGAACATATACATAATGAAAAAGTGGTGCAAAGAAAGAAGACGTAGAGACAGGTGTAGAGACTGTCAACTGAATGCAACAAAATTTTGGTTTTTATTCACCAACAAATATAGGAATCCAGAAATGGAGCAGGATGACTACCTTGATATATGAAATGTTGTAACGAGGGGGTGCATGATTGGTTGTACCCAACACCCTAAAGAGTTTTTGGTCCAAGTTGTAAGCCTTTCCATAGGCAAACTATATTCCCCAAATGTTTAGTAAGCCCTCATTGAGTCAGGCCTATATAGATTAGTATGTGATCAAGTAGTGTGTATCCCTGGTTTCGAGCAACTTGAAGCATTGGCCATGGCAGGGATGATACATCAAGTTGTGGATTGAACCAGTAATATAGGTACGAAGGTGGCAGGTGTACTCGTATCTAATCTTGATGGTGAATAAGAGAATTTCAATCTTTGATTAACAAGGGGAATGTGAGATAAAGTAATATCATATATGGTTAGAACCAGTTATGTTCTATTTAAGGGGGAGTCTAATGCATTAACCCAAAGTAAAAAACAATCTTAGTCCAAGGGAGGATGGTAATAGAGATACTTTTAGTTAATGTTATTACCGAATGTAATTAAAGGGGAGTGTTAGGGAAAATAACCTAATTACATCCTTAAATAATCCATATATCGTTACAGAGAGTTGGTCATTCCGAAACGTATTTTTAACTATTGTAACTATATTAGTACACTGTACACATCAATAGTATTATGTGTTGCATCAATCTACCTCTGTGTATACTTTGACAACTGACATGTGGATTTCATGGAAAGGACTCTACATAGGGTCCATTTAACACATATTGATTCCTGGCAAGGCCCAAATAGTGCACTCGATGGCTATTCTTTGAGAGAGAAATGAGAAATGCATTTCAAAGGAGTGAAGGGTTGAAAACACAAAACTTTGATTGCATTGTAGTGAAGGAGGTGGCGAAATATAGCTGGAGAAGAAGGGATTGCTTATAAAAGGTAATTCTTTGCTTAGACTCATGCTAAATTTGAGTGTGAGGGACTTTAGAGCATTGAATGCAAGGTTTCAAGAAAGAGAGGTTAAAAGGTTGGGAAATTAATCGCTTTGGGACATTAAATTATGGGAGTGTTATTTTATTATGTGAGTTTTATGCCACCACTTTAAATGTCAGCTCTGATATGTGAAAATTTTCTATAGTTTTGGCTCTATGTAGTGAAAGTTTATTTTAGATGCTGAGAATCAGAAGCTTGGAGTATAAATACTAATGCATGCCTTGGGAATGAAGAATGTATATTGAATGTGTAGGACAACTTAGGCTGGAGATTTAAAGGTTATAAATATTATGCAAATAGGTTCTTCTCGCTCAACAATTCCATACTGACATTTAGAGCATTCCCATTACACATGTCGATTTGCAATAGGTTTTTGACAGAATATACCAAGTGATCAGAGTAATGACATGGTAGCTTCTAATAGGATTTGGATAGAGGATGGATTGACAAATGACATGGTCGTGGATAGAGGATGGACTGACAAATGACATGGTCGTTTCTAATAGGATATGCACAAAAGACAAAGATAGAATGTGAAATGTCCCCTTAAAAAATGCCTTCAATGTAATTAAAAAATTAAAAAGCTTTGGATAGATGATAAAAGTTTGGAGAGGAACGTCCCCTTAAAAAAAATGCCTTCAATGTAATTAAAAAATCAATATACAAGATAAACAACCTATTTCAATTAAACTTATTGTTGTACCCTTGTGAAACTTCTACATAATAGTTTCACATAATATTATTGGGTGTCATCAAAATTTTTATACCACAAAATATACAGTAAAATACTATGTTACAATTATTTCTAATTCGAAGGATAAAGAGCTAACAAATTTAACCTCATAGTCTAAGCTTTATTTAGAGGAAAATAAAGCTTTGCTTGAATTTATAGAGACTTGGTATAATTTTTGACATTTTAGCTCACAAGATTCCAAAGTGGTCGTACTCATAGAATGCTCTAGCCTACTTCCAAAAAAAAGTGTCATGAAGTTTTTGAAATATTTAAATCCATATGGGGCATATTCAAATTTTTACTTGTTAGTGATTTCTAGCTTTGTCTTACACTTGGATTTAGTTAGCGTGTCATCAATATTGTCTTAAATATAATTCGTGCATCATCAAAAGTTCAAAATTCGTGGGATAGTAAGCGCCGCGATCACTATATTTTTGTGTAAAAAAGAATTTTTTAGAAATGATATATCTAAATGTATACCATATTTAGATTAACATTGTCAAAAAAGTATTGCAAACTTATGCCATGAGTAATATCAACTATGTAAAAATTTCAACGTTAGGTCAAAATGATATTGCAAATTATATTATCACTGATATCAACCATTGGAAAATTCTTTTAGAGAGAGGCTACAAGCTTGAATTGTTTTTTAAAGAGTGTTCAAATATTTGACATATTATATTTTAATAAAATATATATTAAAAACTGAGAACAATTTTTGAAAAGGTGTCCTTTAATTATTTTATTAAATGGTTTTTTTTATCTGAATTCAATATTAATGTAAAAATGGATTTAGCATGCTAAAAAAACTCTGGAGTAGTTGTATTATACAAAAATAATCACTCAAATCTACTGATCTGACAATTTCTTGCTCAATTATATTCCCTAAAAAAAATTTAAACAAAGAAAAATCATTTCGTAAAACATTTAAACTACTGCTTTTTGTAAATGAAAACTTTAACAGAATGAAAATGAAAAATCCACGTTAAACTGTCATCGAAGTGATATATGTTACAGGTGGCGTTTACACAGCTATCATAATTCGAAGGAAATAACCCCACAAAATAGACAATTTTTGTTCACAATCTGTACGTTATAGGACTTCCTCAGTGGCGCTTAGGCACTGGATTGGTCTAAAATCGTTCCAAACGTCATGAAAGTCAGCTCCACTAACTCCATATTCTTCTTGCTATGTGGATGCAAAAATATTTTGAATGACTGGATGTTCATTCCACTGCTAAATGTCATCCTGCCACATAGACGCGAGGATGCTCTCGGTATAACCATACACGACATCCAAAAAAATACATAATATTGGCCTTTGAATTTCCATCAAAAAGGTTCATGATGATTCCAAGTTCGACATTAGTATGGTCCACAAAGATACCGAGCTCTGCACGAACATCGTCATAATACATGAAATTTCCTTCTAGATGCATGTCTACTATGTGAGAATCCGAGGTCAGAATTCTCGTTTGTTATTTCGTCTTGTTTAATTGAACCCTTTTCACCAACATCATCTGCTTTGCCATTCAATCCGACTTCATCTTCTAGAGGTTTCATGACCCGATTAAGCCTCTCATCATGGAGCTCAATCATAGTATGAGTTTCTTATGGATTATTGTTAATAGCATCCATATTATGGATCTTCTCAAATAATTCCAGGATATCACTATCATGCACCAACCTTCCTCTCCCTCACTTATTCCGAGAATGTTGTGTGGAAGTCGCCATCTCTGCAAAGAAATGTTGTGATAAGTTAAAACACAATAATCCATACAACTACAGATAGCCTTGTTTATATGAGCTAGCTTTGTTGATTAATGTACCATTTTCCTCCTTTAAGGTTTGATAGATGCAAATCCTTGAACTTCACTAGATTATAGATTTGGGTGGAATGCTCAATTACAAACTTAATTATTGATTTTTTGGTTGGGCTCTTGTAAAGCTTGAGTGCACGTGCTCCTTGAGTGTATTTAGAGGTGATTTGGTTGACAAACACAATGATGGATGAGATTGGTTGGGCACATGACAGCCTTATAGGCATGGGAAAGAGCACCTTGGGTGCATGCCTTGAGTAAGGTGGACCCAAGGGGGCAAGTGCGGCACAAAGCATGAAAAAGATGTAAGGTTGCAAGGAAGACTTGGGTTTCATGAGAGAAATGGTTAGGCGACTTGGGCACGCACAAGGAGTGGAATCGTCTCACTTGCAAACACGGGGCATGATAGGGAGGTCGGCTCGACCTCTCGGTGTACCCCGTGATGAGTTGGAGTCCACTGACACAAGGGACATGAACAATACAAAGGATGGGACCATGTGATGGGGTGAGTGAGTTCATGACCATGTGATGGCTGTGTCGTTGAGAGGACGCATCGGTCCGAGAGAAAATGTAACCAGGGATGGGTTGCGTCAATCCAAAAGGATGTGTCGGTTCGAAGAGTGTGACCTTGGTGTATGTTGGTATGGACCGCAAGTATTGCGAAGAGAGTTGTGACAATGAAGTTTGGTGGGGTGGATTTGTGCAACAAAATAGTGTGAGAGTTGGATTTTCTTGGTAGTGTGAGTCGAGTTGATGAATTTTCCCGAAGCATTGTAACAGAGCGAGAACTTCTCTTGTATTGTAACTTTGTTTCGCATAATAAAGTAAGTCGGGAGTTAGGCACCATATCTATGTCTCTTGTATGTTTCGCAAGTCTCTCTTTGTGCTTCACATGTTTCACATTCGTAGACTTAAAATGACTAAGTGTTGAATGTGTTCAAAATTGTCTATGTGTACAAGTGAGTCGTATAGATTGAGTGTGAGACTCGCTCATAGCCTAGAACGAAGTTTGGGTATGTTCTAGGTGAAGAGGTATAGTTGAGACGAATAACTCTTGGTGTGTCCAAGCTCCCAAGTGAGGACCGTCATGGTGCCACACATCCAGGAGAGAGGACGAAACTTGGAATTTAGAGGGGGTCTCCAAGGGAGTTATGACAGTAGGTATGGTGAAAAGCTTGAAGTTCTGCATCACTAATATGGCTGTGATAGTGGTGTTAGGGTGCATTAGGTAGTTCGACATACAAGTTTGGAAGTCTACTGGACAATTCAGTGAAGCAGATTGGTTCATCATAGAGACAATCAATAGGTTGAGTTGTGGATGGGGTCACGATTTGAGAAGGTAGTTTTTGGCATGCACCCTTGTGTAGAATAAGAGAAGATTTCATCATAGAACTTGTAGTAGAGTTTGTTGCAAAACTCATCATAGAGTTCATTGCAGAACGCATCGCAGAGTTTTTCGCATAAATCATTTTTGAGTTTGGGTTGGTCGCAAATTTCTTGGTGAAGTTTTAGGTTGAGCTTGTGGTTGTCTTGGATGAGTCATGCATAATTAGACATGAATACACTTGGAGGACCCACCATGGTTGGGTCGCATGTAGATGGTGGTGACACTTAGAGGGAGCCCAAGATAGGAAGAATGAAGGATTGACTTATCACCTTAGAGAGAATTGTTGAGCAAATGATGGAGACAGTAGATAGGTTGAGTTGTGGACAAGGTCGCGATTTGAGAAGGTAATTTTGGGCATGCACCCTTATGTAGACTGAGAGAATATTTCATCGTAGAACTTGTCTTAGAATTAATTGAAAAACTCATCATAGATTTTGTTGCAAAATGCATCGCAAAACTCATTGTTGAGTTTGGGTTGGTCACAAATTTCTTAGTGAAGGTTTAGGTCAAGTTCCCAGTTGTCTTGGATGAACCATGCAAAAGTAGATGTGAATACACTTGGCGTATCGACCATGGTTGGGTTGTGTGTAGATAGTAGTGACAATTAGAGAAAGACGAAGATAGACAAAATGAAGGATTGACTTATCACATTAGAGAGAACTGTTGAGCAAATGATTGAGGTGTTAGAAAAACGGGACCGCGGAGCAATAAAATAAAACACATGTGGAAACAAAACACAGAAGATACACAATACAAGAGAGACATAGATTTACGTGGTTCACCCAGTGTGGGCTACGTCCACCAGAGAAATTGCTAGGTCCCTTCTTTATTATTATCCAGCAAAATGAAGGGATACAACCTACAACAAAACCTGCTGTAACTTCCTCTTCTTTCTCTCACAGTCTCCTCTCTCAAAATACAATACTCGCCAACATACATCGCCGCAATACATTTCCCTCATAAAAAAAAGTTGCCTTCTAGAGAAAAAAACCCTAACATAATCTCTATCGTTAGATCTGCGACCTTATAATGAACGGTCCAGATTTACAATGAAATTACAATATACTTTTACAAGGCAATTTTTTCTTCGGGGGCTTCACCCCCGAACCCCTGCTGGGGGCCCTCTTGGCCCCAAACCCCCCAGCCGGGGGGATAGCCCCCTCGGACCCCGCAGAGGGGGTACACCCCCTCTGCACTCCCCCACGTGGAAGAGTGTACATACTTCTGGGGTGTAAATACTTCATGGGGTATAAACACGGCTGAAAGTAAAAGACCTTTAAATATGGAAGATAATCAGGCTCCGCAACCAACAATTTCCCACTTGGAGACTGATCTCAACAACTCCACCACTGCTGTATATGCTAGACTTTGAACCTTCTTGGACCTGGAAAATTTCTCATCTTCATCTTCATTCTTGAAGACCAACTGAA
>JZKD02S2115464.1:160204-174292 GCA_000966675.3 Picea glauca | reverse complement strand
ATGAGCACAAGATTAGAAGAGCCCTAACCTCATCATCAAAGTCCACTTTTACAGAACTTAGTTGATTAGTAACCGTATTAAATTCATTTAAATGATCTACAGCAGACCCACCTTCCAACATCTTCATATTAAATAATCTCTTCATTAGAAACACCCTATTGGACGTCGAGGGTTTTTCATACAATTTGGCCAACACATCCATCAAACCCTTTGTTGTATTTTCTTTCGAGATATTGAAAGCCACCGACGCTGCCAGGCTCAGCTGTATCGTTCCTAGAGCCTTTCTGTCAAGAATCTCCCATTCTTCGTCCTTCATGGCCACCGGATTCTTTGCTACTCCGCTCAATGGTAGGAATAGATCCTTCTGATATAAATAATCTTCCATCTACATCTTCCATAATTGGTGGTTTTGGCCATTAAATTTCTTGACCCTAAACTTTCCATCTTCCAACATTGCTCCCACTCGAACCAGGAACCCTCTTTTCTTGCGAGTTACCTTACGCTCTGATACCAGTTGTTAGAAAAACAGGACTACAGAGAAATAAAATAAAACAAATGTGGAAACAAAACATAAAAGATACACAATACAAGAGAGACACAGATTTACGTGGTTCACCCAGTGTGGGCTATGTCCACCAGAGAAATTGCTAGGTCCTTTCTTTATTATTATCTAGCAAAATGAAGGGATACAACGTACAGCAAAACCCGCTGTAACTTCCTCTTCTTTCTCTCATAGTTTCCTCTCTCAGAATACAATACTTTCCAACATACATATCTGCAATACATTTCCCTCATAAAAGAGAGTTTCCTTCTAGAGCAAAAAACCCTAACATAATCTCTATCATTAAATTTGCGACCTTATAATGAACGGTCCAGATTTACAATGAAATTACAATATACTTTTACAAGGCAATTTTTTCTTCGGGGGTTCGCCCCCGAACCCCTGTTGGGGGCCCACTTGCCCCGAGACCCCCCAGCCGGGGGGATAGCCCCCCCGGACCCCGCTGAGGGGGTACCCCCCCTCTGCACTCCCCTGCCTGGAAGAGTGTACATACTTATGGGGTGTAAATACTTCATGGGGTATAAACACGGCTGAAAGTAAAAGACCTCTAAATCAGGAAGATAATCAGGCTCCACAACCAACATGAGGCAATGTTTAATCATGGTGAAAAGGTTGAACAGATGGAGATTGAGATCAGAAGAATGGTGCATGGGTTTATTGAAGCCATGCCAAAGTGCTAGATGATTGTGGATGTGATAAAAGGAATCTTTACCGACAATGTTAAGGACATACTCAAGGTAGTAGCGGACACATTGGTCTCAGTCAAAGTTGAAGGACCAAGAAGACACCATCACATTGTTGAAGTGAGCTACAACTAGTGGGTGGAGCTGATCTATCATGCCAATGAGGATCAATATAAAGTAACCAGAATCATATGATGGTACCTACAATGCTAAGTTGTTTAGAAACTTCTATTGGGATGTTGAGCAGTACTTGGAGCAACTAAACGAAATTTTAGACGAAGCAAAGGTGAATGATGTTGTGATGTTCTTGACAATAAATGTGAATCTTTAGTAGAGGAACTGAGTATAAGAATTGGAAGTGAAGTGAACCACGTAGAAGTTTAAAAAATGGGCAGAGATGAAGGAAGTCTTGAAGTCATGGTTTGGTCCGGGAAACCAAGAATGGATCGCATGAAACCAGTTATTGGCACTTAAGCACACTAGGAAGATCCAAGCCTACATCAAGGAGTTTTCTAAGCTCATGTTGGAAATCAAGGATATGTCAAGAGAAGACAGTTTTTCACTTCATGAATGGTCTTCATCCATGGGCACAAAGGGATTTGAGATGCTAGAATGTGTACTGTTGCAACAAAAATCACCACAATGGAAAAATTGATAGACTTCAAGGGTGAATCCCAGACTTGTCCTAAGAGAAATGAGGATGCCCAAGGTGAGAAGACATAAGGGAAGGGGAAGAAGAAGGAAAAATGGAAGATAAACATGTCTAAGGGAAGTGAAGACAATTCTAGGAAAACAGACGCACCAAAGGAGAATAAGTCAATTTCGTGTTGGATTTGTGTAAAGGATCACTATGCAAAGAATTGTCCATTAAAGAATAATATAAACACCTTAGAGAAGGTGGAAAAAACATATGTTGGGATATCACAGGTATTGAATGCTATCATGGAGGGAGGATCCAAAAATATCCAAGAGAAAGACATGACAAGACTTTGCTATGTGCAGATCGAACTCAATGGGAATTCAATGGTTGTGATGGTGGACAATGGGGAGAATTTCAACTTCATAAGGGAGGATATTGTGCGGAGAATTGTGTTGTATCTTGAGCCAATGCATTCAACCTTAAAAAATTTCAACTATGGCATAGAGAGGGTCGTTGGTGTAGCCAAGGATGTCTTGTTGAAACTTCGAGATTGGAGCAGAAGTATGATTTTCACCATTGTTCCCATGGATCATTTCAAGGTTGTGTTGGGGCAAGAGTTCATGAGGAAGGAAAAGGAAACACTTATTTCGCACATAGACTATTTATCCATTTGCTTGAGCCAGACTCCATGTTTCTTCCTACCATGATGATCTGCAAAGATCTTTTAAACGACAATGGTGTTGAGTTATTTTTCATGTGTTAATTAACCATTTAGAAACTAATGAAAGAGGAAGAAATAATGAGGAAACATAACAACCATATAAACATATACATATATTAAATAAAGCATGAGGAACAACAAACCATAAACATCAATGTGATAACGGAGTTCGACAATCTCGCCTACGTCTCCGGGCCTTTGTCTCACTGGGTGGGGATTTCTTATTCTTGTTCAAAGATTTAAAAGTACATCACAGCAGTGCCAAAAAGGTTACAAATTGATTTGGTCTTATTCTACCAGATCTCAGGAACCCAACAAAACTGACGGCACTGAAATCGGATGACCAAAGCTCCCAGAAAAGGCCCGCAAAGGTGCTCTCCTCAACAGCTTCCCTCCATAAAAATGTCTTTGGCTCGGAAAATATTCAACATAAACCTGCTCTGAACCTTCTCCTTTGGCTCCAAGAACCTTTGGTTTTTATAGGCCTAAAGTCGGTAACCATCTCCCAACTTCACCCCAAGATTTGGCCTAAAAAAGAGCCCAATATCCCCCAAACATGACCAAAATCCCACAAATCTGCTGATAAAATCATTTAAAAACCATATTATAATGTTAAATAGCCACTTTGTCTTATAATTATAGGCATAACCCCCTTTTCTAGGGCTCCTGGTCATGTGGCACACTCCATGTGGCCAAGGGATAACCTGGTAGTGTGTTGACCCCTTACGTATCGGCCCCTGCTCGCATTCATATCAGCCATATGGCCCTGTCTTATTCCTATGCACGTGCAATGGGATAACCCCTTGGTCCAACACCTTTGGTTAAGCCCCTGGTCGACGTGCTAGCCCGATCGACCGGGGCTAACCCTTATCACACCGCTCTAACAATTACCACAATGGGCGTATACAATTCCATGGGACCAAGATCTGGGGCTCATCCAAATCCAACCTTCACGCCAATGGTAAAGGTCTGAACCTATGGTTATATGGGAATGTCGCATGTGCCGAGGTCTGGGGGCTAGGCCCCAACCCTTTTCCACCCTGACTACACCACCATGAAAACTTAAATATAAACGATAAGGTATACGGGTAAGCACCAGTAGGTAAGTGGGTTGGTAGCCCAGCCTACGCCAAAACACTTCCTCCCATGCCCAAGGTCGCTGATTCAAATCTCAAGGAGTCCAACAATTTTGCATACCAATGAACCAATGGAGGGGTGCCACGTGGTACCATGTTACTCGTCCACCTATACGCCAAGTGTCAAATCTAGATTTTCCCAGATGTCCACATCATTTTCCCTATTAGCGTGTTGACCGTACCCTGCCACCTGTCATACATTCGTGCCACATCATTAGTATGGATGTTCCATGTGTCACCCTTCTAGTGGTGACATGTGTCACTCCCTGATTGGTAAACGTATACCTACCACATCAACAAACTATGTTGACATTAATGCCACATCCCCTACCACATCAGTTGTACGGCCTGTACAGTTAGCTGCCAGGTGGCACTGTACAGACTGTACAATCATCATTCTTTTGCATGTTTGGAAAAATGAACAGATCGTGATATCTGGAGCATACCACGTTTGTTCGAGCCTGTTCAAGTTGCATTGGGTTTGTATCGACGAGGCCTATGCACATGTCTATTTTGAAGCCATTATGAGCACTTTGATTTTTAGGCCTTTCTGAGCCCCAACTGGCTCTTGTATCCAATTTTGGATCACACCTCCCCACTAAATACCTTTTGGTCCCCAAAAGGTTACTGACTAGTCATCAAGTTCAGGATAGGCCACCCAAATTGTTCTTTGTCTTTGAACTCTGTCCTGTGCACATGTCTTATCAAGATCAATATTAAAACAATCATGATAACTGACAACATATTGTTAGCCATTTGTACCGTGTCACATCTTACTGAATCCACTATCATCCATGTAGAGGGCATTCCTAATGATAGGATAAAAAATATCACTGCAAATGAGCTATATTTTCATGACATTAGCTTATCTTGAAGCAAAGTGTGATTGATTTTCCATTCTACAATCATCTCTTATTCTTGCTTAAGATCAATTACTTGATTTGAAACAATTATAGGTGTGTTGCTTACATGAGATTCCAATCTTAATTGTTCCTTATTTTTAAGAGATTTATTTTCTTTTAAATGATGAGCATGAACCACATATTCTTGATTTGCTTTGGTTAAATGATATTGATTCTTTTCCCTCTAGAAGATTGCTTTATGATCATAAAAGTAAGGACTTCCTAAGAACATTCCACATTCACTTAGTGGCACCACATCACATGTTACCTCATCCACAACTTAGACGAAATTGCAAATTTTAATGTGCGCTTCTTTGTTATATGAAATTGATGATTGTTGCTTATCCATTTAGGTGTGTAAGGCTTATGATGCATCTATGTTTTTAATCCCAATTGCTTAACCAATTCCTCTGAAATTAAGTTATATTTAGATCCACTATCTATCGATGTGTCGACCTTAGTATGCGTCATTATGACCCTTATGTGAAACAATTTACTTCGAGAATCAAATCCATCAGCAATTTTACCTGTCATACCAACCAATGAGATTTTAGATTCATCACCTAAATCTGATACCAAGTATGTTGGTCATGTTGTTGCTACAAATGTTTGGCTCCCTTTCCTTTCTTTGAACCACTTCGGTCTCTTCTCTGGATGCAATTGCCAACAACGTTCCTCATCATTCCCTTCTTTCTTGCAATTATTGCAAGAGGGCTTCTCTTCCTTTCTTGCCACTAAATTTTCCTTCTTTCCATTCCACTTCCTCTTGCCCTCTTTCCTTGAAGACGATTCCCCTTATACACCCACTCTTGTTTTCCCTACTTCAATGTATGTCGCTTGAACATAAACCTCATCAATATTAGTAGGTCCAAACATGAATACAATATTTCAAATATGTGCAGGTAAACCTCCTATATACTTCATAAGAGTTTCTTGGGTATGTAAAGGAATATCTAACATCAATGCCATTTTATGAAATCCATTTGTGTATTCTTGCATTGTTTGTCCTTTTCTTAGTTTAAGATCTTTCCATTCAATTAAAGCTTTCTCTTTATAACCCAAAGGATAGAATTGCTTTCTAAGTGAATAAATAAAACTTTTACATGATCGAAATACATTACCCACTTGTTGCGTGCCATTTTGCAACTTGTTTTTCCACCAGATGAGTGTTGTGCCTGCAAGTATAAGTGATGCCAACTTGATCTGAATTGCCTCATCCTTGATTTGCTGCACACTGCAATAAACCTCCATCTGTATGACCCAATTATCAAGTCTCTCTGCATTGAATTCACCATCATACATGGGTAATTCAAATTTCACATTAATTTTTAGTAAATGCATTTCATTCTTATGTTTATGGACATGCTTCTTTGCAATGGATTTAGAACTTGCACTTGAAGAAGAAGGAGAAGAAGGAGGTGAAGAAGGAATTTGAGGAGGATCCTCTCCTTCTTCAATTTTTCCCTTTGAAGATTCACCCAGATTCGGTCTCTTCTGTTCCAAGTAATCCTCATACAAAGCCTTCATCATCTCCGATGTTATCACTATAATAATTTCTTGGAATCTAAATGTTGATATTTGGCGAAACACTAAATTAGTATAGAGGAGTGTTAGATTAGCGGGTGGGGTCATATCTGACAGACGAGGTTAAATTCGGTGGAGACATAGGAGTGATGGGATCTGTCTGACCATAGATCTTGAGCCACCCAAATCGACGGTAAGGAGACATATCGGGCGAGGAAATAACGTAGAGGTTAATTACTTGAGAGCGGGCCGGGGAAAATACCATGGTTTCACCTCGCGGACATGTGGTGCCAGCAAGTGCATATTGGGGGGAAAATATAATAGACTTGAAACCACCCAAGATCACCCTGATTCCACGTCTTATAAAATCATTTGATATATGTCACTTCCGAAGATCGTGTGTGAAAAGGGAAGAGTTAATGGCTTATTAGATCACAACAATACGGTTGTTCGAGTACTTTATGTCATGCAACGTCAGGTAAGTGTCGCTAGAAGAATGATCCAACAACTCATCATTCAAAACTGACGATCAAGTGTGATATCCTGTTGTTCAGACAAGTATTTCCATCAGTAATTTGTGATTAGGAAATCGATGATGATCGCCCTTCAAAATATAGATAAAATTACTATGTTTTGAGCAATGAACACTTCATTTTTGAACGTAGTAATTTCAAATAGGATCAACTTCCTAATTTATGTATGATTAAGGGAGACAAGTTCAATTTTCTTTGCAAAACTGGGAAAATGGATAAAGATGATCAAGCGGCCTCCAATGAACCAAGATTTTCAACTAATATGGCGAATTCATCAGTGAAGAATAAAGAGAGGTTGGTCGCACATATATTAGCAACAAAATTTCATACAGATCCTATAACAGAGCCAGAAGCAGATAAAGAGGTCAGATTAAATCCCAGCATGAAAAATTTAATCATCAATGGATACGCAGACAAGCGCTACAAGCGAGTGGTAAAGAGGAAGCGGAGCAAGTGACAAAAGACAAGGATCAGAGCTAATGTGGTCAAAAGCATTGGGGAAAACCAACCTGCATGGCTTGATACCTTAAAAGAAGAAATTGCCAAGATGAAATAGATTGAAGGATAAATTTAATGTATGTCAGAGAATTTTGTAATAATATGTAAAAATGGCCTTCAAGGAAAAAACCCCCGAATATGTCAGTTTTGTTTATAATATCCCCTATAAAATAGGACTTCGGTTGTTGTACGCTACTCTTTTGTAACCGACAATTATTTTTGGAACTTTGGGGAAGATTATTCATTCTGAATCCCATATGTAATCTACCTATATATACTATTACAAAGATAAATAAAAAAATACAGACCGAAGCGGGGCCTGCCCTCGTAGCAGGAAGACTTTGTAAATACACAGAGCTAAAGTGAATATACAATGCATAATCATTTTGAACTATTTATGAAAATATTATAATGGATGTGATATGAATTATGTTTTCTATCATAGTTTGTATTTCTTATGTCTTTGAAATGCCATTTACATTTTCCTCTTTTAAATTGGAGAGTTAAGAGTCTAGAATTCGTCTTTTGACACTCTCGACTTAGAAATTTAAATGATGTAATTCTCTTCTTAACTAATTCAGAATTCATTTCCATATGCTCTGATGCAGTTATTTGTTTCCCTTTTCCTCTTTCACCATGCATATTTTGGTTTTAAAAACTCAAACTCATTGCCTCATTTATCCTTTATCCTCTATATAGTTATAATGGCCTATCACTGCTTTATTCATTTTCGACTCCATAGCCCAAAATGTGACCCCCTTTTCCTTCACCAATAACTGTATAAAACCCCCGAACAAATTGAATCTAGCCATCGATTTCCAAAGAAATAAGAAGTGACACAGGAGAGCCCTCTCTGCGTTGAGCAGGTTAGTGCCCATCTCTAAAGTAGGTTGAAACAGTTACCTCTATCATTTTTCTATCAGCTGGAAAAATTTACGAAGTGCTAACATCCGACAAGGTGAAGAAAGTTTTGCAAAACTCTTTCTCATCTCGAGAAAGTCTCTCTTCCAATCCCATCTTCTCGATTTGAGAAGTTCTCTTTCTCAATCCAATCAATGGATTCTCTTAAACAAGATCGCCTTCATTGTGACTTAGCTTTTCCCTGGTTAACATGCAAAATCAAATCCAAACGTCAACTAGCTGTGATACCACTTGATCCGAAAAGATCTTTTAAACGACAATGGTGTTGAGTTATTTTGCATGTGTTAATTAACCATTTAGGAAACTAATGAAATAGGAAGAAATAGTGAGTAAACATAACAACCATATAAACATATATAGATCTGAAATAAAGCATGAGGAACAACAAACCATAAACACCAATGTGATAACGGAGTTCAATATCTCTCCTACATCTCTCGACCTTTGTCTCAGTGGGTGAGGCTTTCTTATTTCTGTTCAAATATTTAAATGTACATCACAATAGTGCCAAAAAGGTTACAAAATGACCTGGTCTTATTCTACCAGATCTATGGAACCCAACATAACTGACAACACTAAAATCAGATGACCGAAGCTCCCAGAAATGGCCCGCAAAGGTGCTCTCCTCAATAACTTCCCTGCATAAAAATGGCTTTGGCTTGGAAAATCTTCAGCATAAAGTTTCTCTGAACCTCCTCATTTGGCTCCAAGAACCTTTTTTTTATAGGCCTAAATTTGGTAACCATATCCCAACTTCCCCCTAATATTTGGCCTAAAAAAGAGCCCAATATCCCCCCAAAATGACCAAAACCCCACACATCTGCTGACAAAATCATTTAAAAACCATATTATAATGTTAAATACCCACTTTGGCATATAATTATGGGCGCAACCATTTTTTCTAGGGCTCCTGGTCATGTGGCCTGCTCCATGTCGCCAAGGGCTAACCTGGTAGTGTGTTGGCCCCTTACTTCTCAGCCCCTGGTCGCATTGGTACCGACCATATGGCCATGTCTCATTCCTATGCGCGCGCAATGGGCTAAGCCCCCAATCCAACACCTTTGGTTAAACCCCTAGTCGACGGGCTAGCCCGACCAACCGGGGCTAACCCTTATCCCCTCGCTCTAATAATTACCACAATGGGTGCATACAGTTCCATGGGACCAAGATCCGGGGCTCATCCAAATCCAACCTCCATGCCAATTGTAAAGGTTTGAAACTGTGGTTATATGGACCACCACATGTGTCGAGGGTTGGGGGCTAGGCCCCAACCCTTTTCCACCTGGACTACAACACCATGCAAAAGTAAATATAAACAGTAAGGTATACAGGTAATCACCATTAGGTAGGCGGGTTGGTATCCCGGCCTATGCCAAAACGCTTCCGCCCATGCCTAAGGTCGCGGGTTCAAACCTCATGGAGTCCAACAATTTTTCATATGAAAGAGCCAATAGAGGGATGTCATGTCGCATCCCAGGACTAGGCCATGTGGCACCACATTACTCATCCACCTGTATGCCAAGTGTCAAATCTATATTTTCCTAGATGTCCATATCATATGCCCTGTAAGCGTGTTGAAAGTACCCTGCCATGCGTCATATGGTCATGCCACGTCATTAGTATGGATGTGCCATGTGTCACCCTTGTAGTGGCGACACATGTCACTCCCTGATTGGTCCATGTATACCTTCCATGTCAAAAACCTCTATCCATGTCAGCACCACGTACCCTGCTAATTCAGCTGTACATCCTATACAGTTAGCTGCCATGTGGCACTGTACGAACTGTACAGATTGTATAGTCATAATTTGTTTTTCCTGTTTGGAAAAATGAACAGATCGTGATATCTGGAACATACGATGTCCATTCGAGTCGGTTCAAGTTGCATTTGGTTCGTATCGACGAGGCCAACGCACACATCTGTTTTGTATCCATTTTCAACACTTTGATTTTTAGGCCTTTCTGAGCCCCATCTGGCTCTTGGAGCAAATTTTGGATCACATAATGAGGATTAAAGAGGCATGTTAATGTCTTATTTAAAGATGACTATTGTGAACAATCAAATAACATAGCCTTGTGGTGAAAAAATTGGATGAAGTGAGGTGATGGTTGGAAAAACCAATGCAATAAATGAATAAATATTGATTTCAATGGAACAAAGACTCACTAATGTTGAGGACATGGTGGGAGATTTGCCCAAGGCAATGGATGGTTTGGAATATGTTTTTTTGAGAAAGTTTGAATTTATGAAACAAGGACTGAGAGAAGTCGCAACAAAGAGGATGATGGAGCAATTCATTGAATAGGGGAAGAATCCATATGCAAACCAAAAAAAGGAGACACAACAACCTTGGTATGTGAAAACCAAGAAAGAGGTCGATCCATCATCTAGAGAAGTTGGACAAGATGAATGACCATATGAACCTAAGATCGAAGGATGAATTAAGGAAAGTGAAGGAAACATTGGGTCGAGTGTACCTCTTGTTATGTACATAACACAAAAGTATGGTGACTCTCCAATGATTGTATTGGGAAAAATTGGAGATGGGGGAGATAGCATGGAAAACCATCCTCCTTCACCTTCACACTAGATCACAACACATTAGCTTATTGTCACAATGTTGGTAATGAATCCTTCGGGAGCCATAAGGGAGGTGTCTTAGTGAAGTTAGAGGTTGTTGAGAACGTAGAGGGGTGACTTTACATGTCGTGGAAAAAATGTAGAATTTGTCATGGAATAAATTAGGAGTTGTGAGTTTGATGAGTTTTTCAAAAGAAAAGGGTGTTTGAGCATGAATATGTGAGTTCTTATGACCAAAGTATGACAGATGGACTAGCTACCCACCTAGTCAAAGTCATGAGATGATCCAATGAATGAAAGCATGAATGAAAAAACTAAAGTACATATGCAACAATAAGTCAAAGAGATTCAACAATAAGTCAAAGAGATGCAACACTTCATGGATTCAAGGATCTTCCTAAGGGAAGGTTGTTTTGGAAGTGATTGCAGGAGGTAGCAATTGCCAATTTGAGACAAGATCCATAGGTGGAGTTAGAAACACCATGGATATTGGATTCAATGGATGTTGTCGAGGAAAACAATGGATTTGAGTGGGGAAGGATGTAAATCCCTTTGTGACACTCACCAAGTGTGCATGCTGCTTGGGAAGAGTCAGCAATGAGTTGGTCAAACAAAAAAAGAGGGGATGTGATGGTTTGGGTGCATGAAAATGTTATATGGGTGGGTAAGAGCACCTTGGGGGTACACACCACACAAAACTTGATAAATATGTAAGGTTTCAATGAAGAATTGAATTGCATAAGAGCATGGGTGGGGCGACTTGGGCATATGAAAAAAGAGCAGAATCAACTTCCTCGGTAACATGGGGCATGATGGGGAAGTCGTCCCAACCCGCCGACACACCCCACGATGAGTTGGTGATCCATGTGGATATTGGTGGCCACCCACCTGTTCCAACTAGCTCCTTTTGATAGTTTTAGTTAAACATGTTCTTCTATAATTATTTGTAATTGTGGGTTCTACACTTTCAGGGTTGTTTGAAGCCCTACATAGCTGCCAGGTGGAGATTGGTGGCTTCCCACCAATCCAACTGGATTATTTTGGAAGTTTTCATGTCAGTACATATTTTTGTATTTCCAGGGCCGTTTTGAGGCCCTAAATAGTGTTTTTTTGGCTTGCCACAATTTAACGACGTAATGTGTATTTCTTGAAAAGACATTTCCAACGGGATATCACATGCCTAAAACGAAGATTGCATGCAAAATTTACAACCCCAAAAAGTTGAGGTACCAACTTACCCATCGGGGCCCATATAAATTTTAGTGTTTTGTCTCCCAGGTTTAAATTTTTGGATGTCTAGGGTTTCAAAATTCATGAGTAATGTTAAAAAGGCCTATGGAGTCTCACTGTAATCATTCTTCTTGGATGGATGTGTGTAGCAGCCACATCTCTTCTCAGAGATAGCTACCACCATTTGAGCAAGTTGTTTTTAGTTCTGTAGTTTTACAGTTTCAACCTATTTTACTTATTTAATAGTAGTTATTGTTCACTGGATATATATTTTTGTTCTCTGTATCTCTGTGTTATTGTATTCAATCTGTTATTTATTTATTTCTTCTCATAAATCTGGATAACTTGGATTCAATCGACACAAGGGACAAAAACAAGGCAAAGGATGCAACCATGTGATGGGGCATGTTGGTCTGTGGGACAAGTTGGTTCATGATCATACAATGGGCACATCGGTCCGAGAGAAGACATAATCCTAGATGGGGCACTTCAGTCCAAAAGGACGTGTTGGTTTCAATAGTGTGACCATGCGAAGGGGCATAAACACCCAAGGGGCACGTTGCTCTGCAAAGGGACCCAAAAATCCACTGAGGGCATGCGACAATTGGCACATATAAAATAAACAAGAGGCAAGTGAGATAAGGAAAGGAGTGAAGAAAGTGATGAAGTGAAGAAAACCGAGTGAACAAGGGAGAATTGAGTGAGACAGGTTGCATACTGAGGTGGACACACTATGTAGTGTCCCCAAGGCCGAGCCCTGCTGTAAACCAAGTTCTGAAAGGAATTGTGATTATGTTTTATAGGCTGGTGAGCCAAGTTCTTATAAGATGGAGACTTATGTGTTGTTAGGCCAGGGAGCCTAAGTGTTGAAGGCCAGGAGCCTGCTGTTGTACTTGTATGTATGCAAAACATTTAATAAAATATAAACACCGCCAGGTGCAGATCGACCACGATGAATGAGTGAAGGGGGACTAAGCATCCACAGAGTGGGCAAGGAATTAGGGGCTGGAAAGTGGGAAAGGGGCTAAGTGTTGAGCCTAGGGGCTAATCCTAGGGGCTAATCCTAGAGGGGGGCTTAAGCCTGGGAATAATATTTTAATATTATTCCAAAAGATATGTGCATCATATGTTTTTATCCTAAGTGCTTTTGGAAGGACACGTGAATTCCCAAGTGGTGGGAGGAACGTGTGCTGGTGGAACACATGTAGTTCCATGGGTGACAAGTGTCAACCTTAGTGCATGCAAATAAAATGGCCAGGGTGAGACATGAAAAGGTTGGATTCCATTCCACTGGATTGTCTGAATGGGTAGGGAGGCTGAGCAGTATGACTAACCCGACTTCTGTAGAGAACCTTCGTGAGAACCTGTGACTCGAATGTCTGTGTCTGATTCTGAGAAATCTCGTGCGTGTAACGCCAGCCTACAAGAAGCCTGTGTTGATTTCAGAAAGAGTCTTTCTTGTTCGAAAAAGCTGAGCGAGCCTATGCGAGCATTCCCTGTTCCAAAGCCGTGACTGTGAAACCATCCTGTGATTGCCGAATCCAGTTTTTGGAAAGCCTGTGTCTGTTTTCCCGTGGGATTATTGAGACTACGCAGTACTAGACTGTGTGAGGCTTGTTGGCCTGTGAGCGACTCCCTCCAGGTGAGAGAGTGCACAGGGGAAGGAGGGTGTTGGTTGTGGAGCCTGATTATCTTCCTGATTTATAGGTATGTTACTTTCAGCCGTGTTTATACCCCATGAAGTATTTTACCCCCCAGAAGTATGTACACTCTTCAACGCAGGGGAGTGCAGAGGGGGGGTACCCCCTTTGTGGGGTCTAGGGGGCCTATCCCCCCGGCTGGGGGGTCTGTGGGCAACCGGGCCCCCAGAGCAAAAATTGCCTTATAAAAGTATATTGTAATTTCATTGTAAATCTAGACCGTTCATTATAAGGTTGTAGATCTAACGGTAGAGATTATGTTAGGGTTTTTTTCCCTATAAGGAAACCCTCTTTTATGAGGGAAATGTATTGCGGCTATGGTTGATGGTGAATATTGTATTCTGAGAGAGGAGACTGTGAGAGAAAGAAGAGGAAGTTACAATGGGTTTGTTGTAGGTTGTATCCCTTCATTTGCTGGATAATAATAAAGGAAGGACCTAGCAATTTCTCTGGTGGA
>JZKD02S2115464.1:117495-134258 GCA_000966675.3 Picea glauca | reverse complement strand
CCTTTTCCGACTGGCTCAAAACAGTTTTCTGGCAATTTTGGCAATTTACTATTTTTAGCAGGTTTTAACTTCCAGGGCCATTTTGAGGGCCTAAATGAAGGTTTTTTGAGATCGATGTTCTCAATGATAGTTGAAGGCATTATTGATCCCCCAAAATGAATCTCCTCGACGATACCTTTCCAACGAGCTATCACACGCCTAAAACGAAGATCGTATGCAAAAGTTACGACCTCGGGAAGCTGATGTACTAACTTACCCAAACGGGGCCCACATGACTTTTGGCGCTTCATATCCTAGGGTTAGGTTTTTGGATGTATATGACTTTTGGCATTCTCGTCTATTGTAGAAATGCCTCTAGAGCCTCATTGTAATCATCTTCTCACGGATGCGAGTAGCAGCCACATCTCTTCTCAGAGATAAGCTACCAGCGCCCTAGCTAGTTTATTTCCATTCTGTCTGTAAGCATATTTCAGTTATTTGTTATTAATGAAATGAAGTCTTATTTCTGCTGCATCTCTGCGTTTATGTGTATTTCTGTATTTCATTGTGTTCCTACATAAATCCGGATCAAGCTTTCATTTTTAATTTTTTTTCCTAATTACATATTATCTAAATATAACTAAGAAATAACTTGAAAATCACAAACTTAAAAGATGAAGCAAGTAATATATTTTGAGTGCTATGAAATAGATACAGACTCCTTTGTACATGACAATATCGACCATGTATTGCATAGAAATGGGATTTTTAGATTGGATGCATTCTCGTATACTGTGGGAGATTGCCTCTTCGATGCATTTCAAGTTCGATTTCATTTCTATTATTCCTCGATTGACCTGCACAATGAATTGATAGATCATTTCTTGGCCTATTTAGACAATGGCAATGTTGAGGCATTGGATTCGTATCAATATGAATTGGCATCTAATTTTCTTTGCCAGTTGCATGGAATACATGATGTCACTACGTATTTTTCAAAGATGTGGTTGTCTGCATCTGCAACTCTGCCTGCACATGAGTGGGAACTTTGGGGAGATACATTTTGTATACGGTGGTTGTACAAGTGACTGAATATATCAATTGGAATATGGTCATTTACAAGAAAAAAAATATATCTACTATTCAACAAAACTGCATCTAGGGATCCATATTGCATCATGTTCCATGATGCCAATCTTGTCAGTGGTCATTATGAACCACTACTCTATAGAAAATTATCCATATAAAATCTTGGAGGACCTCATATTTACTTGTCCCTTATTTGAAAAGACCTTCAATCACATGGGAAACAAATTATGCATCATATACACTCCCATAGATTGCACATAGCGACAACTATTGCATCTAGTTGTGGAGATAGTTTGTTCAATGCAATTTTCTATTTGGTGGCAACAAAGTTCGATGTGCACTCGTTGCACCTTTACATTGTACAATCCTTTTGCAATGAAATTATAGGTGGAAATCAACAGGTTTTTAACTGCTTTCATCAACGCCTTTTACCATATCTCCTAGAGAGTATGTCGATAACTGGAAGTTGGAAACAATACCTTGTAAACATGGCGATGCCATATGAAAAAGGAAATGTAGAGGGTGGCATATTCTGTTTGCAATGGCTATCTATCATATTCAGAGTAAATGTCCAGGTCTGGTTGGCCCTATTGGATGGTATTGTCTATTCCTATTGTATTTATTCAAAATAAAATCAAACAATTGACATCATGTCATTGAAAACATATATGCCACACATTAATTATCAACCTTTGATAAGAAATACTACTAGTTCAGGATCCACTGTCCATGCCACCCAAACCACATCGAATCTTGCATAAGCGTAGCATGATATTTAATTAGAATGAAACTCATCCCAGTTGTGATAAGGTCATACAGAGATTAAACAAAAAACATATACTAACTTATCACAACTTGAAAAAGGTCATGCGTGAGAGAAAACAATACATTGGTATGCTTTCTTCTAGACAAAAAATAACATATCACAACCTAAAAAAAATTGTCCGTGGACAACACAATCGCATTTTCGCACTTTCTGTTGAACACAAACATCACATTTCGAATGACAAAGAACATCACTATTTTCAACATCCATATGGTGCAGATGCAATTTTCAATACAAATGTCGATTCCAGGTTCAGCATGGCTTTTCAACAAGTGAAACTAGCTTCCGATGGAAACAATAAGTTAACCTACCACATGTTTAAAAAATGGATGCTTGAGAGAAAAAGGTGCAACCACATATCCCACAATGGTCATGGTAATGACCGAGAGGAAAAAAATCACATATCATGGCCTACAACCAACACTATGCACTACTAGCAATGAAAACCAACAAAGACTTACTACGCATGCTTATCTAGGGAAGAGAGATGAAAAATAGATCTATATGAAACAAACTAAATACAGTCCTTCCATTGGATGTGCGGTTTGCGATCAATTGAATTTCACAAAAAACACTAATTCTTTTACCTCTGACTTGCAAACAGAATAACTTGGCTTGACACTAAATGATAGAACATTTACTAGTGGCAATATTTATCTTCCATGCAAACGATCACTTGAAAATGGAAAACCACCACACTTTGCAATGCCTCACCAAATAAGATGTAATACACCACTACCATATGTAAGTACACTTACAAAACTTGAAGAGAGACTTGTGTCTCTACGAATTGCATTTTCACAAATCAGACACTGGGGACATAAACGACCACAAATGTGCTCAACAAGATCAATTATTAATGTTCCTGTCCAACTAGATGTTGTATAAAAAGCCTTGCCACAATTCATTAGTGATACAATGAAATTTTTTGTAGCTCTCAAAATACGTTTGCAATACAAGAATGCATACCAGACAGGTAAAGTGCATGTGCATGTTGTCATGAAATCATTAAAAGAATTGTGTTCCAAGGCCCTGTACAAAGCACATAACATCTATATAAATGATAAATGGAACAATGTTTTTGAAGAAGGAGAAGGTAGCTCTGCACAGAATTTCAAAACTGCTAGTGAATTTGATATAAGCGATGAATCAAAGAATGAAAGACCTATTGAAACATTGATACAAGGATTCACTGACTCACAACGCATTCATGACTTGCAAGACAAGATTGTCAAAATTGCACCTGCTGAAGGGAAACGTCCACTTGGAATATTCAAGGAAAACTTTGCTGAGGAAATGAACTTCCCAACACTATTCTATGGACATCCATGTCCTAGTGACATCAAAAAATGATTCAACTACCAAACAATAGTTTGATGAGAGCTATTACATTCAAGCGACGACTTCTCCTGTCGCATAAGTTTTTTTTTTTTTTTTTAAATCGCATAATAATTGAGAAAGTTCTCTCTTTCATGTGGGTTCTAATAAGAAAAGGCCAGCTACAAGGAAGATATTTATTGGCCAAATATTTCAAGTACAAATAAAACCTAGAAAAAATCCTAAAATCTGATATTGGATACATAGATTTCAAAAACATTTGCATCTCTCCTGACTATTTGCAACAAAACAAGAAAACTATTTTTGCAATGATTTGACAATTGGGACCAAAAACATTTTTCATCACATTTACAAGTGCAGATCATCATTGGGATCCATTGGTGGCTATGATGTTTGCATTGTATAGGAACAGGAAAAGGAAAAAATAAACTGATACATTGGAAAACGATGACATTGACTACCTCATAAGAAAAGACCCAGTGACATGTGCTCACTACTATAGGCATAGAATAAATGCTTAGAGGCAATTGATATGTCGTGATGAAACATTCTTTGGAAAAATATCGGACTACTATTTTGTGACTGGATTCCAGAATAGAGGGAGTGAGCATGACCACACACTGTTGTGGATAGAGGGTGCACTGGTCTATGGAAAGGACATAAACTCACAGATTGAATAGTTTGTAGAAAAATACATAACATGAAACACAGATCATTTTGATCCATAACTTGCCAAATTTCATAGACATTATCATACAAGAAGCTGTAAAAAACAAAAAAAATCACATTACAGATACAACTTCCCTGTGCCGCCAATGAGAACAACAAGAATCATAGAGCTAATTAGTTTAGATGACATTGTTCTTATTGATAAATCTAGATATTTGTTCGCATTTATAGAAGAACGAGACTTTAATTACTTAATGAGCTTCGAAGACTTCTTGGTAGAGCTAAATCTAACAAAATATGAGTACATCCAAGCCATACAATCTACACTTAAACAACCAACAATTTTCCTTAAACGAAAACTTTTCCATATTTGGAACAACAATTTCTCCAAGGGCATGCCATTTATGTGGAATGAAAATACAGATGCACAATATGCCCTCAATGCATATGTTGTAGCATCATATTGTACCTCTTACATGACAAAGGTCGACAAATCTATGACAAGTGCATTAAGAAGAATACACAAAGAACATGAAAGAAGTCATATTGATGCTATGCAAATGACATGTATACTTGGAAACAGATTAGATAATATTCAACAAATTTTTTCTCTACAAGCAATCCACATTGCACTTTCTATGCCCCTCAACTATAGTTCAAGGAAATGTGTCTTCATAAACACATTTCCACTTGAGAAACACACATTTGTGCTTAAACCACCGTCTTTGCTAGAACAAGAGCCTGATAATTTAGAGGACGCACTATGTCACTCTATTATTGATTATTACCTCCAACGTCCATCTCCTATTAAGCATATCTTCTTAGTAGAGTTCATATTACATTACAAAAAAATGGTGCACCCATATCAAAAATAAAAAAACTCTCTGTAATATGCTTTCTCAAATACAACAAACATACTGACTATGAAAACTATTGTAGAGAAAAACTATTGTTGTATGTTCCATTTGATCAAAATGAAAACACATTAAAACATAATTCCCTACATGGGAAGATGCGCATATTTCTTATGAGACTACAGTACAAACCAATGAATCTAGATTTACATACAATGTTAATCCAATATGGGGTGATTTAGAAAGTGCAGCTCATGAGCTAGAAAACCCTGACAATGTTGATGAAACATTGAAAAACCATAAAACAACTAGAATTATATGTGAGTCTTATGACTTGCAAGCATATTTGCCTCATCCTCGAGTAGTCGACTTTGAAAAACGTATCAATCTTGGATTTCAAGTCACAAAACATCCTTTCTTTATTGAAAATAATGAATACTACAGATTATGACGACTGTTGAATCAAGAACAACAAACAATTCTAAAGGACATTGCAATTAAAAAACGCTTAAACATTTACACTCATGTGCACTTGTTCCTTGCAGGCAGGGAAGGAGCATGTAAGCCATTCACAATGAAAGAACTATTCCAAATTCTTATGAAAATATATGATTCAAACAATTCGTCTGAGCCTATGAAACCAAAGGGGCTAATAGTTTCATACACAGGAAAAGTTGCATATAATGTAGGTGGAACAAGAGTCCACTCTACATCTTTTATTCCTTTTAGCAAGTCAGACTTTCTTCCACTCAACAAGGAAATCTCAGATACCTTGTCTAATATTTATGAGAAACTACAACTTGTCTTCATAGATGAGGCATCTTTGATTGGAATTCTCTTCTTGTATTCCACTAACAACCAAAGGAGAAACATAATACATGTGCACACCAAATACTTTGGCAACATTGACATGATATTATGTGAGGATCTTTACTAGATGCAACCCATCCAATATTATTTTATATTTGAACAACCTATGGTCAATATGTAAACAATGACACATGGATTCTAGAAAGGCAATATAAAATACTTTGAATTGCATACTGCAATGTGCCAGACAGATAAAACATTTATTGCAATTATGAATAGAATGCGGACAAACAACCAAACATATGACGACTTAACATATATCAATTCAATGTGCATGTGACCTGCACCAACAAACCCAACTTTCCCTTACATGTTCTACATGAATAGGGATGTTGTAGTGCATAACAAGTACATGTTATCACTCATGCCTAGTGAGGATATCATCATCAATTCAATCGATCTCGAAGAAGACAACCATGGAAATGTACCATTTCATGAACATACAACCACTTTTCCTTTCCAACTTGTCCTAAAATTAGACATGGTAGTTGAAATATATGTCTGCAACTATGATTCACAGAATATCTTGGTAAATTGTGCATATGGAATATTCAAAGATTATACCAAAAAAAAATAAAATGATGTCCTCTAGATTAAGTTCCATGAGCCGCATATTGGCCATTAACAAGCAAACAAGTTGTCTTATCTATATAATTCAAACACTGCATGCGATTGGACGCCTATCTTACGAATATCAAAACCAGTATCGACATCAAGAAAGACAAGTCAATTGAATATTCGAAAACAATTTCCAACTAAACTTGCATGTGAACGTACAATCCACAGATCGTAAGGGATAACACTTGATAGTGTTGCATTTGACCCTATTGGAATTCGAATTCATGGACTTGTATACACAACATTGTCTTGTGTCAAAAGTATAGACTCCTTGTATTTACTAAGCGCTCTAACAAAATATAAATTCAAAGTCAAACATAAAGTTGATATTGAGATGCAACGCCTTAGGACTAGTGGAAAATGGCATCTACAATATGATTACCAATCCATACAAACAAAGTCATATGTATCAATTATCTCACTTAACACACACAACCTACATGCACATATGGATGATATACTCAATGAGTATGACACAATGCAATCAGATATTTTGTTCTTACTAGAAACATACATGACATTATGCATGCAAAACAAGCAATTTCCAATTCACAATTGTGTATCAAGTTACATTACACATCGGGTGATGATATTAGTGAAAAAACATGTAACAATTTTGGAGCATATGCATTTTGAATAAAACAATGTTGAGATGGTGCTCGCAAAAGTAATTTTCCATGAATCATAAATTGCAATACTGAATCTATATGCTGCTCCGCATGCAACATTCTCCAACATACTAAATCTTCTTTCAAATGCATTAGAGCATTTGCATTTGAACAAAACCATTGTCATTGTAGGAGACTTCAATATTGACATGCTACAAAATAATTCCAGAATACAAGAATTGGAAAATTGCATGTAAAAAACACACTTATTGACCATGTATGGTCAAATGTGCCCATTTCCCAATACAACATCTTTATCTTTGACACATACTAGTCTGATCACAATACAATTAGTATTGTACTTGAATTATGAAATATACATCAAATATATTGCAAAATCATATTTCTATTTCTCAAAGCATATATGTCTAGCTTTTTGCACAAAACCATGTTATCCAACTTCTTAGTTTTTCCTGGTTTGTAATTGATTTTGGACACAATTTTTTTTTATATATACACAGACATGGATCAAGAAAAAAAAAACGATACATGCTTCTAACACTATCTGTTACTCCATTCATTTTATTCTAATTTATTTACTATATGTACATATTCATTGTTTTTTCCTTACATATCAACTTACGTTCATGTTCATTGTGTTTTGTACTTTATTTCATTGAAACAAATAGGGAAACTGGACAAGGCAAAGAACTCTTAACCAGAAATGTAGAAGAAGACATACAAAGGTTCATACTTCTACCCGTATTCCATATGCAATTGTTTTTCATTTACTCCGTCCATATTTATTTTACTTGTTTTCATCTCTTTTGTTTTTTTTCCTTAGATACTACATATCTTCCTATATATTAACTTATCTTCATGTCAATTGTATTTTCTATGCCGCTACCTTGAAATAAAAAAAAATTGTATTCCATATTCTTTTCATATGTTTCTACGTAGAAACTTTCCTTAATGTCCATTGCATTCTCTGTATTGTTGCATTGAAAAAAGAATAGAGTAATTGAACACAAGGATGAAGCCTTATGTGCCACAACTGAGAAAGTTGGAGTACAATCTTCCAAAAGGTATGCCAACAATGGTGCCAGAGAAAATACAATGCATATGCCTAATGCACATCCATATCAATTATAAATAATATACACATGTTCATAGCCACTGTTTCACAAGTGACATGGGCATGAGCATTGAATCATCGCAAACATCAACACAACGACAAGGCCGAAGGTAAGGATTCATAGATTTTCTCTTGCTATGTTTGGGAAACAAATATCCTTAGTTATTTATTATACTATGCCATGGTAAATATGTTTATGTCATTTATAGCACATGTTTTTTAGTTCACAGGAACTATCAACAAGTAGAAGTGAAACCTCATCATAATGCAAGGTCTGGAGACTAAGAGGTGTGGTTACAAAAATCTAATATGCATACTTTATACAATTTGTACATATATTGAAACTCTTCATATTTTAGAAAATGCTTGCATATAAGAATTCCAAGTCATAGGGTCTGTTGAGCTCCAACTATATTTCATGGATGAGAATGCTTTTCCCATAGTTGATGTGTTTCTATTGCTTGATAATTATCATACTAAGTGTTGTTGTGTGAGGCATAATTTTTTTTGCTCCCTTTCTTTTTTCTCTTCTATACTTACCCATTTTTCTCTTTTCTTCTTCCCCTCTATTATTCGTTTCTGGTTCTATACTTAGTCACATTTCTATGCTTGCGGGTTTCCAGAGTGGTGGACTGAGAAATTATATATCCATCTATATCTTCATGCCATGAGTCTGACTGACCGTTGTTCGTTTCCATACTTAGCCAATTTTATGGCCGCAGGTTCCGAGGTAGGTGCTATCGAACTCTCATGCCCCGTGTTAGGGATATACATATTGCACTCGAAACTTTGGTGATCTAAAATTCGACCCCAGACTCCTCGAACTCACAAGCCTTACTCTACCTATCATGACTTTGTTTGATCGCCTTGCCTTTCCATACTTTGTCGATTCTTCAAAGTTTCTTGGCTTCACGGACTCCCGAGTTCACAAAAGTTTCAAAGAAATTTTCTCTTCCCTCCATCCCCACCACCTTCACCCCTTTTCCAATGCACATTAATTATGATTTTACTAGTGACATATCACAACACAAGGTTGAGAAATATTGGCATTAATAAGCGGAAAGCTCGAGGACATCTCCCATTAAAATGCATTAATGGGAGAATATTATGAAATCTGATGATTTTTTTTTTGTCGATCTTGAATTGACAAAAAATTGTTGGTTTTTTTAGTTTCTTTAAGACATCATCATAGTAAGAATGCAATATTGTGTTATCCCATTGTCATCTACAAAGGTTTTGACGTGATGCCCCTCCTTAATATTGTACATATATTGCATTTTTCCATATTTGAAAATATGCTTGCATATAAAAATGTTAACTCATACATACAACATCTCTTTGAACTTGAACCGGGGTTTGTTGAGCTTCAACTATATTTCATGGCTGAGAATATTTTTCCCATAGTTGATGTGTTTCGATCGCTTGATAATTATCAGACTAAGTGTTGTTGTGTGAGGCATAAAGTTATTTGCTCCCTTTCTTTTTCCTCTTCTATAATTACCCATTTTTTATTTTTCTTCTTCCCCTCTATTATCCTTTTTTGGTTCTATACTTAGTCTCATTTCTATGCTCATGGGTTCAAGGGGTGGAGGACTAAGAAATTCTATATCCATCTATATATTCACATCACGAGTCCGACCGACCATCATTCGTTTCCATAGTTATCCAATTTTATGGTTGCGGGTTCCCGGGTAGACGCTATTAACTCTCATGCCCCGTGTTCGGGGTATACATATTGCACCCAAAAATTCTATGATCTACAATTCTACCTTAGACTCCTCGAACTCACAAGCCTCACTCTACCTATGATGACTTCCTCTGACCGCCCCATCTTTCGATACTTCGTCGATTCTTCAAAGTTTCGTGGGTTCACAGACTCTCGAGTTCACAAAAGTTTCATAGCATTTTTCACTCCCCTCCATCCCCGCCACCTTCGCCCCTTTCCAATGCACATTAATTACGATTTTACTAGTGACATCTCACCACATAGGATCGAAAATATTGGCATTAATAAGTGGAAATCTTGAGGACATCTCCCATTAAAACGCATTAATGGGAGAATATTATGGAATCTGATGAATTGTTTTGTGTCGATCTTGAATTGTCAAAAAATTGTTAATTGTTTTAGTTTCTTTAAGGAATCATGACAGTAAGAATGCAATATTATGCTAGCCCATTGTCATCTACAAAGGTGTTGACGTGATGTCCCTCTTTAATGTTGTGAATATATTATAGCTTTTCATATTTGAGAATATGTTTGCATGTGAAAATGTTAACTCATATATTTTCTCTATTGCATATGCATTTGAGCAAAATTTGTGAGCCGAAATCACCCTTCAAATTGGAACATGGTTTACATTTGGGCCACAAAAAATAGTAATAACATAAAATAATATGAATAGTGTTGAAGTAAATATATACAGATTCTCTTTAAACTTGAACTTGAGTTTGTCAAGATCCAAGTATATTACATAGTTGAGAATGTTTTTCCCGTAGTTAATGTTTATGGCCTCCAGTTCCCAGATTAGCACTATCGAACTCTCATGCCCCATGCTTCGTGATATACATCTTGCACCCAAAACTTATGTGATCTACAATTCGACCCCGGACTCCTCAAACTCGCAGGATTCACTCTACCTACAATGAGTCTGTCTGGGTCCGTCTGAACTCGTTGCCTTTCCATACTTAGTCGATTCTTCACCTTTTGTTGTCATAGTTTCATGGACTCTCGTCCATCCCTGCCACCTTTTCACACTTCCCAATCCAAATTTATTACGCTTTTATTAGTGAAAACTCACCACACATGTTCGAAAATATTGGCATTAATGAGCAAAAAGCTCGAGGACATCTCCCATTAACATGAATTAAAACATGATTTACGGCAGATTATATTATCATCCTCTAGTGTTCATTTTAAATACTATCAGGACACAATTACTGTCACAAGTTGCAGTACAAACAAATCTTCATCAAAGAATTAGCGTTTCTCACAGGCACCCTAGTCCCCTGAACTGAGCAATATTTTGATCTACCAACTCAACCTTCCTATTATTGAATTGGCAGAGATCAATTTTATGGGATCTGAAATTTTTTTTGTGTGAATCTTGAACTCAGAATTTTTTTTGTTTACTTTAGTTTTTTTTAAGGCATTATACCCTGCCTTTCCATACATAGTCGATTCTTTACCTCCTGTTGTCACAGATTTGCGGATTCCTGGGCTCTGAGGTTCACAAATGTTTTAAAGAATTTTTCGCTCTCGTTCATCCCCACCACCTTTTCACCCTTCCCAATTCACATTAATCATGCTTTTATTAGAAACAACTCACCAGACAGATCGAAAAGATTTGCATTAATAGGTGAAAAGGTCGAGGACATATCCCATTAAAACACATTAAACCAAGATTTATGGGAGATTATATTATCATGCTCCAACATTCATTTCAAATACTATAAGGAGAAAAGGAACGTTCTCATCACCTTATGGATGCATCTCGACAACATTTCTATGGAGATACCTTGAATATTTTCAGGCGCAAGGACCAGAGTTTTTAGTGGTCAAGAGCTTATGACTACTACTCGTCCCCTTCTTCCCAGAAGGAGGCTATCTGGAAGTATGGAATTTCATGAGAAAGTTGTGTCCCCGAAGTTGTTTACTGTAACGATTTGGTCACCTATTGTGTCGAAAATTATATTCTGAACCAACAGATTATCCAGTTGTGGGACCATTCCTGAGTCTCTCTATTGCCTCAAGTATTTCGAAGTATGTTAAGACTTCCCAACCCAACGCTTACTTTCAAGGGTGAAGATTGCATAGAGTTGTTAAAGAAACATGATAATGGATTGGACCTCTTACCGGAGTTCTTAGAGAACCCAACGGTCGTTCCTGGGGACATGACCATATTACAGGTTAGTGCATTTAAAAACTCTTTACGGGAAATTACATGTTTTTTCACAAGGATAACAGGACAAGAAATTACAGCCAACATTTGTTGGATTATTTTGTATATTATATATTTTACAGTGAAGGAACAAGCCATCTTCTATTGGGGCAAGTTGATTTCCATTGAAATCTATTCCTAGTTATTGCAATACACAAGGAAAAAGAAATTGTGTATGTCATCTGATTTAATTTTTGCGGTTGCGCATTGCTATCCATTCCTTGAATTATCTTTGTGTAATAAGGTAAAATGCTAATTTGACCCAGTAACCTTCTAGTACCAGACATTGTGGATACAAAATGCCTCCCAACATTTTTATGAAGTATTTAATGATTTTGTTTCAATTTTTAAAGGGTTGATATTTGGAAAGGATTTTCCCCGGATGTTTGGTTAAGCGAGAAAGTTCTTGGATAGGAAGGGCACACTAGAACAAATGGAGAACTATAATGTTATAAGGATTTTTGGGTCCAAAGAAAATCCTTCCTTCCTTCCATGTCACATATCTGGTACAAATTTTCTTGTTGATATAGAAAGGAAGTACACCTACTGCTTCCATTTTTTCCATGAAAAGAGAAAAAGGAAATTCATCCCTCTGCCTTGCAAAGTCTGGGATTTCATAGTCAGGAATATGGACAAGATTGACGGTTTCGCAGGCCACTTCCACAACTTCAATTTGAAATATGTTGAAAAATTAAAAGGGTTCAACCCTGAGGGTATTTTTGTAGAACACCTATTGGTTGTCGGTTTCAATAGTTATTTCATTTACACTATCCTGAATGAAGATGAAGATAATTCCTCAGGAAGTCCTGCTCATGACACCAGCAACCTGGAGATAATACTCAACACCAATGAGTCATAGAAGAAAAAATGAAAAGGCGCGGGTGAGAAAAGTGTCCAATCTCCAAACGCCACACCCAACACTGCAACATCTCGGAGTAGTGCTCCAACGACCTACCTAAGCAAGAAGTCCACACACAGTTCTTCAGGAAGAGGAGGAGATAAGAACCCTCCCTCCAGAAAAATTGAAAGTTCTCACAAAATTCCTGCAAGAAAAAAATGAAAAACAATTATGAAATAACAGGAGGGACCGAGGGGAGAAATTGATATCCACGATATCTCCCTCAAAGATATGGAACTAGATATTGACATTGACAAAATGTTCCACGACGACGACTAGCTAGAGAGAACTACTCCCCAAAACAATCAGATGAAAATAATTGGGACTGATACCTTCGATGAAGAAGAGTCTTTTGCATTTCAGAGCATTTTCTTTTACAACAAATCCAAAAAATTGGTTATTGAAAAGAGACATATAAAGAATAAGAAAGGGAAATCGTGGTCATAGATGAACCTACAAAACATGTGCCCTTCCCAGATCTTCCAGATACACCAAGCAACTAGATATTCTCTAGACAACTCTATTAGTGGCCTTGAACCGAAAAACATTAGGTTAAAGGAGTGAATCAAAAAATTGGAGGGAGCTCTAATGCTCCTTCCATTGTTGGCTACTCCTTTAGAAATGATCGATCTCACTGCACCTCCAGAAAAGTTAAAAGGATCAACAAGCCTTCTCACATCAGCCCGAGGCTATGTTGAAAAGAATATAAAGAGAATAATGGAATTAATAACAGAAGCTTGGGAGATGTCAAAGAGTATGGTCTCTTTTATAACAAGAGTGCATGTTTTTCATGAGTATCTGCAAGCATATCTCAAGAATGAGCAAGGTTTCTACCTCGATGAAGTTGTTTCATTTGATGTTAAAGTTACCGGTATGATGGAATTGAGAAGAAGAGAAGAAGATCTCCCTTCCCTAGATCAAATAAACCAACTAAATGCATGCTGGAAAGAAAATGTAGAAAACCTTAATGGTATCATTCAAGCATGTAGCCACGCCATATCTAGAAGAGACAAAATATTGAAGAAGCTAACTGAGATAGATCTAGATGGTAGCACCAATGAAGTCCAAGACCCGAAATTGATATTCAATTCATTTTTTTTAACCAGGCAAGCATTTGATGATCAAGTTGAGATCTATAAAAGACTGTCATTTGAAAATTTCTATGCCATTCTTGAATATGGTGAAGATGATGTGAAAAAATGGCTACTTGATTATTCGATTAAAAACCAAGATATTCAAGAAACATTGCACAACCTCTCTCTTGATCTAAGGGAATTGGAAAGTGAATTCTTCAATATAAAAATCTAGCATGAAATCAACGTGGCATCCATGAGGAGCTACATCGAGTAGTGATTCAAAAAGGTTGTCGACAAGATTACCAATGAAGGGCAAAGGACGCTTGAGACAGTTCCCATAACTATCGAGGAAAACCATAAAAGGACATCAACGAGAAAATGAGAAGGCATGGGATACCATCATAGTAAGTTCATACTTATCACATTCTTATGTCTTTGTTGACGTCTTCATTCAATTACTCTACCTCTTTAAATACAAAGCTTTAGCTGAGGACTGACAATTTTCTCTTTATTCTTGCCAGGTCTTGTTGTCTTCCATCATTGACTTTCTTCTTTATACAAGCTTGATTGTTGTATATATTTTATTTATGGTCCACGAAACCTGCAATCCTAGTCATTATGGAAAACACATTTAAATTTTAGAGAATATGTACTGAACTATATATTTTTTTACAAATTCCAAGACCACTAATTTGGGAAATAATCTCAACCGTATTTTGTAACCCAGTTTATCTGAATATAAAATATTTGAGGTTGTTGTATGGTATTTTTCAATGTTTAATATTTTTTTTTACATGAAAGAATAATTTTTGATCGGGCATAGTTTTGTGGCGCCCACCCTATACTTGAGAAATAAATGGGTAGGCCCCTCCTGCTTTCATTCTTTGGGGCCCTCGAAATACAATCAATAAACGACGCTATTTTAACATGGCAACTCATGTGTTGACGTAATGTCCCTGTTTAATATTGTGCATATATTATAGCTTCTCATATTCGAGAATATGCTTCCATATAAAAAATGTTAAGTCATATATTTTTTTGTCTATTGTTTATGGGTTTGAACAAAATTTGGGAGTCGAAAACACCCTTCAAATTGAAACATGGTTTATGTTTGGACCACAAATAATCTATTAAGATACATTAATATGAATACAATTGAAATTAATATAAACAAAATCTCTTTAAACTTGAACCTGACTTTCTCGAGTTCCAAATTTTGTGAGTCGAAAACACCCTTCAAATTGGAAAATGGTTTACATTTGGACCACAAATAATCTATTAACATAAATTAATATGAATACTATTGAAATAAATATAAAAAAATTCTCTTTAAACTTGAACCTGACTTAGTCGCATTTCTGTGATCACAGGTTCCTAGGTTAGCGGGTTGACAGATCCTCGTCTCCATCTATATTTTCACATCATGAGCTCGACCGACCGCTTCCCCTTTCAATACTTAGCCAATTATTTGACGGAGGGGTCCCAAGTTAATGTTATCGATTTCTTATGCCCCATGTTCCGTGATATACATCTTGAACCCAAAACTTTCATGATTTACAATTCGACCCCAGACTCCTGGAACTCGCAAGCTTCACTATACCCGAGTTCACAAAAGTTTCAAACCATTTATCACTCCCTTCCATCCCTGCCACATTCTCGACCTTCCCGATACACATTCATTATGCTTTTACTAGTGACAACTCACCACACAGGGTCAGAAATATTTGTATTAATAAACAAACAGTAGATGTTGTTGTGTGACATACTTACTCCTTTTTCCCTTTTCTTCTTCCCCTCTAATATCCTTTTTTGGTTCTTTACTTGGTCGCATTTCTATGATCATGGATTCCAAGGTTGGCGGATTGACAGATCCTCATCTCCATCTATATCCTCACATCACAAGTTCCACTGACTGTCGTTCCTTTCCATACTTGGCCAATTTTATGGTCGTGGTTTCCGGGGTTGGCGTTATTGAACTCTCATGCCCCTTGTTTCGTGATATACATCTTGCACCAAAAATTTATGTGATCTACAATTCCACCCTGGACTCCTCGAACTCCCAAACTTCACTCTACCCAGGTTCACAAAAGTTTCAAAGCATTTATCGCTCCCTTCCATCCCCACCACCTTCACACCCTTCCCAATGCACATTAATTATACTTTTACTAGTGACAACTCCACACATAGGTTCAAAAAGATTGACATTAATAAGTGAAAACCACATTAAACCGCCATTTACAGGAGTCCGACCGACCGCCGTTGTTTTTCATACTTAGGCAATTTTATGGCCGTTAGTTCCCGGGTTGGTGCTATCGAACTCTCATTCCCTGTGTTCTGTGATATACATCTTGCACCCAAAAATTTCATGATCTATAATTCCATACTTAGCTAGTTTTATGGCCATCAGTTCCCAAGTTGGCACTATTGAACTCTCATTCCCCGTGTTCCATGATATACATCTTGCACCCAAAACTTTCGTGATCTACAATTGTGTGATATACATCTTGCACCCAAAACTTTAGTGATCTACAATTCCTCGAGCTCTCAAGCTTCACCCTACCCGGGTTCACAAAATTTTCAAAGCATTTATCGCTCCCTTCCATCCGCGCCACCTTCGTGCCCTTCCCAATGCACATTTATTATGCTTTTACTAGTGACAACTCAAAATACAGGGTCAAAATAATTGATATTAATAAGCGAAAACCTTGAGGACATCTCCCATTATTACACATTAAACCGTGATTTATGAGAGTCCGACCGACCGTCGTTCATTTCCATACTTAGCTAATTTTATGGCCGTGGGTTCTCGGGTTAGAGCTATCAAACTCTCATTCCCCGTGTTCCCTGATATACATCTTGTACCCA
>JZKD02S2115464.1:88055-110449 GCA_000966675.3 Picea glauca | reverse complement strand
TCATCTTCAATGATGCATGATACCCATTATTGTAGGCGAATTCTACCAAATGCAGGTAGTCTTCCCACCTTGACGGTTTATCCATCACATACATTCTTAGCATGTCTTCTATTACTCTGTTCACTCTCTCTATCTGTCCATCAGACTCGGGATGATACGCTGTACTAAAGTTCAGATTCGTTCTGAATCCCTTGAACAGTCCTTTCCATAAATTCAAAGTGAATTTCAGGTCTCTATCAGACACAATTGTCTTAGGAATTCCATGCAAGCGTGCAACTTATTTTAAGTAGATATCAACAACATCTACTGCTCTGTGGGTGGTTTTCAGTGGAATAAAATGGGCAGCTTTAGTAAGCTTTTCCACCACCACCATGATTGAATCATGTTGCTTGCTTGTCCTAGGTAGTCTGGTGATAAAATCCATTGTTACCACGTCCCATTTCCACTCAGGAATAGGTAAAGGCTGCAACAACCCTACTGGGTGTCTGTGCTCAGCCTTAACCTTTTGGCACTCCATACATCTGGCGATGTATTCCATGATTTCTTTCTTCAAACCCGACCAAAAATAATGGCTTTTGACTGTTGCCACAATCTTCTGATATCCAGGATGTCCATCATAAGTCACGTTATGCATCTCCTTTAGAATTTCCAACTTCAATTCTTGTACATTGGGTACATACACTCTGTTGTTATACAGAAGTAAACCATTAGTTCCCAAGGTGTAACTTTCCTTGGTTTGTGGTCTCTCATGCTGCTGTATCTTTGCTACAAGATTTTTGTACTGCAAATCAGCATTTGCAGCTTCCAAAATTCTGTCTTTCATCTCAGTCTGGTACATGCTAATGGTTGTAGCATGTAATTCGTGCACTTTTCTGCTGAGTGCATCAGCCACCTTATTTTCTTTCCCTTTGATATGCTTGATATCAAATTCATATTCGCACAGAAACTCCAGCCATCTGATCTGTCTGGCATTTAAGGTCGACTGATCAAATAAATACTTCAGACTGTTATGGTCTGTTCTCAACTCAAATCTCTTGCCCATGAGGTAATGTGTCCATTTCCTCAACGCATGGACAGTTGCTTCCAACTCTAAATCATGAGTGGCATAATTCTTCTCATGTTCCTTCAACTTTCGGGATTCATAAAAAACTACAAATCCCTCTTGGCTGATAACTCCTCCCAGCCCCTCCTTATATGCATCCGTGCATACTACGTAATCCTTGTTTGGATCTACAATCTTCAGGATTGGAGCACTAGTTAGCAGCTGCTTCAATCGCTGGAAGCTGCTCTCACATTCTTCAGTTCACTGGAACTTATTCTCCTTCCTTTGCAAGGAAGTGATAGAATGAGCTATCTTTGAGCATCCAACTATAAACTTCCTATAGTAACCTACCATACCCATAAAATATATAACTTCTGCCACACTCCTCGATGCTGGCCATTCTTGAATGGCCTGTACCTTTTCAGGATCCACAACGATCCCTTCTTCAGATATAATATGTCCCAAGTAATGGATCTGCCTTTAGTAAAATGAGCACTTGCTCAGTTTTGCATACAATTGGTGTTCTTTCAACACCTGCAGCACCATTCTCAGGTGTTTCTCATGTTCTTCCTCTGTCTTGGAATACACCAAGATGTCGTCTAAGAAGACTATGACAAACTTGTCCAAATAATTTATGAACACACCATTCATTAAGCACATGAAAACAACAGGCGCATTGGACAATCCAAACGACACCACTGTGAACTCATAATGACCATACCTTGTTCTAAAGGTGGTCTTACTGATGTCCTCATCCCTTATTCTCACTTGGTGATATCCAGATCTGAGATCTATTTTTGAAAATATTTTCGCATCCTTCATCTGATCAAAAAGATCATCAATCCTTAGCAGAGGATACTTGTTGTTGATAGTGACCTTATTCAACTGTCGAAAATCAATGCACAACCTCAACGTCCCATCTTTMTTCTTCACGAATAGGACTGGGGCTCCCCACGGTGACACACTGGGGTGAATGTAACCTTTCTTTAGTAGCTCTTCGAGCTGCAATTGCAACTTTTTCAGCTCTGGCGTACTCATTCTATAAGGAGCTTTCGAAACTGGAGTTATTCCAGGCATCAAATTTATAGAAAAATCGATGTCCCTCCTCGTAGGTAGTCCTGGTACCTCCTGAAATACATCCTTGAACTCCTTGAGTACTTCATGGTCTTCCATATTCGATACTACATCTTGGGATGCTTCTTCCACCCGAGCTGCAAATAATTGACAGCCTTTCCGGTAACATTTCTTCTGCTGCATGGCTGAGATTTCCCTCACAGCCACAGCTCTGGGAATTTCTTGGACTATTACCTGATTTCCCTCTTCGTTCAGGCATGTGAACCTCTTGTTATGACAATCCAGAAGGGCATGGTGCTGGTCCAACCAATCCATCCCAATTAAGCAATCATATGAGCCTAAAGGGAGAATGTTCAATTCAGCCTTAGTGCTCATTCCTTTCATGTCCACTGAACAAGACTTAACCAATTTAGTGACCTTCCTCTTGGTCCCTGTGGCTAACTGCACTAACCAAGACTTCTCATGTTTGCTTCTCATTAGATGCAAACTATCCACCACTCTAGGATCTACATAACTATGGCTAGCCCCTGAATCAATTAAAATAACAAGTGGTCGGTTGTTGATCGTACCTTCCACTTCAATCATGTGCGATTGAAATTCTTCTTGCTTATTTTCCAAGACTGCGTAGATCCTCGACATTACACTGCCCATATCCTCCACTGTTTCAGATTGCTGAATAGTATGGACAATTCTTTCTTTGTCTTTTCTGTGGGGGCAGTCTCTGTACCTATGATTTCCTTTACAGCCCCAACACTCTATAGGTGGAGGGCTTGGCATCTGCTCACTCCCTTCAACCTTCCTAGGCTCTTTAAAAGATGACTGTCCCCAAGGATTGTTTCTAAAAAAGGAAGGCTTGCTTCCCTTCTGCCTCTGTTCCTTCTTAAATTTCCTTCGATCATCCTAGACCTTCCGAAGGATAGGCCTTTCCCCTTGCTGTTCATACAAGCATTTTGCTTTTCTAATGGTCTCTTCCATGGTCTTAGGATCGTCATACTGAATCTTTTCACTCATGGAAGGTGGCAATCCACTCAGATACCTCTAAATTTTAACAACTTCGTTCTTGATGAATGGAACATACTTCAACAGTTGCAGAAAATTTCGTTCATACTCATCAATGGTCATATTGCCCAACTTGAGTTCAAAGAACTCCTTCATCTTTCTGTCATAGTTTATTTTAGTCAGGTATTTCTTCTTGAAATAGCTCTTAAATTCCTTCCACGTGACCTCTTTCTCTCTAATGTGATGCACCTGTACAAACTGATCCCACCACATGGATGTTTTTCCTTTCAGTTGGTACATTGCAATTCTTCCTTCTGCATGGGAAAAATAATTCTGCAGTTGGAAGTATTTCTTCATGCCAAGCAACCAGCACGACATCTTCCTCCTTCTTATGTTCTCCATCGAATGTTGGAGGCTTAATCTTGTTCATATCTCCTTTCAATTCCTCCTTTCCAGATTTTTGATGTTTTCTGGTAGGGGATGGGCTTGAACTATTGTGTGTCTTCCTGTCAGAATGTCTTTGGGAGCGACTAAGATGTCGGCTACCGCTCCTCAACCTTCTTCTTCTTTCATGGGTTTTTCAACTCTCCATCGTACTTGAGTCTCTTCCCTTCTCGAGTTTCTTCTCTATTCTTTCCAGGCTCTTCAAAAATTTTAAGTTTAATGCACCCTGCCGATCCCTGACTTTCATGAGCTTTCGGCTATCAGCTCGGCGAGCCTGGGCCTCTCTTTGCAATCCTTCAATGATTTTCATTATGTGTCCTTCCTTATCCTCTTATTTTCTGTGCCCGTTGGAGTTCGATCCTTCCACTCCCGTATTGACATCCTTTCCTTCCCGTTTGTCTTCCATTTCGAGGGTAATATGCACCTTTCCCCACTCCATACTCGGTGTTGTTTAATTGGAGTCCTTACCTCCGTTGAACTCTGCACACGCACTGTGAAATTAAATTCGAAGTTTTTTAGGCCATTACTCCTTCCGGAACAATTCATAACATTTATAAGCCAATACGAACAAGAACGAAAGACATTTTGATTCAAATAAGTTTTTTGAGTTCTTGTTCGGCTCTGCAATTTCAGGACTTCATTTTTTGGGTTTTTGAAGCTTTCATTTTCGACACTTTGGAAATTTGGGACTTTGGGTTTTGTGGTTTCGGTCCACGAGGCTTTCAAACTTGCTTTCCTTTCCAACCCCCGACTTCCGAAATTCCAATTTACATTACCCTCCGGGCCCTCATAGTACAGTGGTGACCCACAATAGAGTGGCACATGGTACATTCACGAGGGTCCACTTCATTTTTAACGATGTCAACGGGTCCCACCTCTCTCGCTTCTATTCCCGGCCTACTGACACGTGGTACATTTCCATGTGTCCACGTCCATTTCTAGTAACATCCAATGGTCATATCTTTCTTAGATCTATGGCGCAAATCCTTTCGGCATTTTGGGCTTCCAAATGCCGATGCGCTCTAACTCCGGTTAGCCCTCCGATTAGACTCATGGTTCACACTACCTCCCCTTATATGACCACAATCATACCTCCTATCGGGGTTTCAGACTTTCCAATGATGAAACACCTATGTCCTCAGGATTCGTGATTCCCTGAACCCCGATTTCCCGATGGATGACTCTCCTTCCAGAACTTTCCCGGCTGCCTCGACCTCAGCCACGCGTCCCCAAGAATAAATGGTCCTCACCGCTTCTCGCTATTTCACGATTTCGCGATTTCAAAGGCTCCAAGTGCCTTGTCTTCAGGATTCGTGAAACACCGAACCCCGATATTCCAATGGGCTCCCAATCTCGCCCACGTGTCCCAACTGACGGACGACTCAGATCCAATCTCCGGATTTCACAACTTGTGATTCCCCGATGACAAATTTCTATGTCAACTCAAAACCCCGGTAGCCGATATACCGATGGGTCGCTCAATCTCCACCACGTGTCTCATCTGTTGGATGACTCAGATCAAATATTGAGACTTCGCCTGGTGTAAGGTAAAAAACGCTCACTTATGTGAGTTCAGGTGTCTGGATCTCCGAATTGGACGATCACGCGACACGCGTCCTTCCTTAGATGGATGGCTCAGATTCCTTCTCGCTATTTTGGAACTTGAAATGTCCTCACCTTATCGACCTCGAGAACTCCGATATCCCTAACACCGATATCCTGATAGGCCAACTCCTTTCGGGACTTTCACCCTCCTGTTCACGAAGTTTTAAAACCTTGTGCAACTCTTCTACAGATCCGACGACTGTCGGGTAATTTTCTTAAGATCTGACGGCTCACAAGGGTTCGCCTTCCCTCCCAAACAGATCCTATAGCTTCCACACCACTGGTGTGGAGTCCTCTCTCCCTTTGGACTCATACCACAATGGATACATTTTCATAACGCCGCTATACCTCCTGAGCTTTAAAAGCTCGTCAAGTAACTACTTGACACTTTGGAGCAAACCAGGGTATGAAATTGGCCTTCCAGACCCAATTTCCCCTTGCATTCTTGGTCCAAAGACCACTCCACTGGCCCATCTAAGCTCAATGTCGAAACCTTGGCTCTGATACCAAACTGTAGCGCACCCGCTGCGCCACTCTGATACTTTGGTTTAATCTCTCTTAAAAACTGCAACACCCCAAACTGTAACACCCCTTTCTTTTAGCTACCAAGGTTACTATAACACCACTTGGTAGATAACCCAAAATAACTGTAGCGCACCTTGGCTACCGGTAGGTGTTACTACGCAGAATAACACATACTCATTCGTAATTAATCGCATGCATTTAAAAAAAGAAATACGATTAAGCTCAGAGTAAGCATAAGAATCATTTTTAACATAAATAATCCATGGCAAATACATTAATCCAAATTCTCAGCAGAATGCATGATAATTATAATACACAAAGATACAAAACATAATTAAAGCATCATCTGGTACTTATCTGTAAAACAGTGGCAGATTCCACCAACCAAGTGCAGGCCTTCCACGAACCTCCTAGCCTTAGACCACACTACTCGTCAACTCAGTAGTGGATCACCCCTAAGCTGGGACTAAGCTCCACCCCAAGGCAAGGAATCCTAGCTAGGCTAAGGTTACAGGGAAAACAACACTTAGAATCTGGAAGGATTCTTCCCAGGATGCCATCTTACACCCACTACTACCAGACTCTCATTCCCCACATGCATGTTCCGCTCGAGAGTATACACCATCACAAGAACAGTCCATCGGTGCTAACCTCCCTCTCTGGGTCTCGACAACAGGCTGGATCAGGAAGTCTCAGAGCCTGAAGTTGGTGCTGGACACTCTCTGGAAGAAACCTCTTCCAACAACATCCATCTCCCTCACCTAGAGAGAGATCACACATAGACTCACTTACCACCTGCACTGGACAGGAATTCACGCTCAATCCATCTCTGCATGACCACTACAATCAACCAGACTATAGACTCAGACTTCTCAAACAAGCTCAGCAATGGCGGAAAGGTCTCTCGGTGTTGATTTTCAGAATTGCGTGAGAAGAAATTTCTGCAGGGAATTACACAGACTCTCTGGTGCAGAATGGGGAGGATGAACCGGGATTTTCAGAAAACGAACATAGGATTTTTCCCATTGCAAAATTGCATGAGGGTCTCTTGCAGAGGTCACACGATTCACGTTCCAGATAGTTCAGGTTCGAATGGAGGAAGAGGAACCTTTATCACGGCTCACCCTGGCCGTTTATTCGCATGCATTAGGGTCGACACTTGTGACCCATGGCACTGCATGCGTTCCACCAGCATGCATCACCCTTATACATCCTCCCTTGCCAACACTTAGGATAAAACAAAAATGCACATATCTTTTTTTGGAATAATATGAAAATATTATTCCCAGGCTTAAGCCCCCTAAGCTTAGCCCCCAAGCTCAACACTTAGCCCCTTTCCCACCTTCCAGCCCCTAATTCCTTTCCCACCTTGTGGATGCTCAGTCCCCCTTCACTCATTCATCGTGTTCGGTCTGCACCTGGCGATGTTTACAATTTTGTTAAATGTTCTGCATACATACAAGTACAAAATCAGGCCCTTGGCCTCCAACCCTTAGGCTCTCTGGCCTAACATAATTACAATTCTTTCAGAACATGATTTACAACGGGGCTCGGCCTTGGGGACACTACAAGTTTGTTCCAAAGACTTTGAAAAAACCTTTCCAAAAATTGTATGTGCATTTTGGATCTCTATTTGAAACAATTAGCTTAGGCACCCCATGTATCTTGACAACTTCTTTCATGTAGATCTACGCAATATTTGTTGTCTTTTGTTTTGTCTTCATAGGAATAAAATATGTTTCTTTGGTTAGTTTATCTACAACCACCATGATGGAATCATGTTGCTTTAGTGTTCAAGGTATCTTTGTAATAAAATCAATAGTAAGCACTTCCCATTTCCACTCAAGAATGGGCAATGGCTATAGCATCCCCACTAGATGTTTATGATTTTTTTTCACCTTTTGGCATTCTAGGCACCTAAAAATATAATTAACCACTTATTTCTTCATTCCAAACCAAAAATATTGTCTTCTTACAACTGAAATTGTCTTATGATATCCTAGTGCCCAACATATGGCACATTATGCATTTCCCTTAGCACTATATTTTTCATCTCTTCAGAATTTGACGCGTATATTTTCCCCTTGAACATGAACATTCCATCCTCTTTGAGCTCATGATAATTGATTTTCTATTGTAAATTTCCTTGCTATAATGTCTCTTTTATTTTTAGATATTGTTGATTTGAATTTGTAGCCTGTAAAATCGTATCTCTTAAGTATGTGTCATAAATGATAATGGTTGAAATATGTGATTCATGATCTCTTTTGTTTAATGCATCAACCGCCTTATTTTCATTGCCTTTGATATGCTTAATTTCAAGGTCATGTTTACTTAGAAATTCCAACCATCTAGTTTTTCTGACATTTAATGTTGGTTTTCCAAATAAATGCTTCAGACCATAGTTCTATGTTCTTAACTCAAATATTCGACCCATAAAGTAATATCTCGAAATTTTTAATTCATTAACAATGACTACCAATTCTAAGTCATGTGTAGAATAATTTATTTCATGTTGTTATCGGATTAATCGGTAAGTGAAAACATAAAAAAATCTCCCTAACTTCCACATGAAACTAAAACAAAACAGAACAGAATACACACTTCGCCTTAAACTTCATCATCATATAAACTAGTTTAATGAGGTACAAGTGACATACCTTTTAAATGAAGATTGATCCTTGCTAGCGTTGTCCTTGTAGCTCCTTCCTTGAGTTTGCAGAATAGTAATCATGTCTAAGAATCACAAACCAACAAAGAAGGAAAACAAAGATATATATATTCTAATGAAGTCTATGTATGTGATCAAGGAATTATACAATAGAAGACAAGATGCTTATATAGGGAAGAAATATATCACTGTAGTAAGTGAATAGAAAGTGGAGAATACAACCTATGCCTTCATGTTGCAAGGCTCCCTTTCAATGGTTCTTTTGTTCAACACACACACCTTTTCTCCAAATACCTTGGATGAAGACGATCCACAATCTCACTTGAAGAACTAAAGAAAAGCTCTCAAGCATAATCTGAAGTAGAAATCTCCATACAAATCATAGCCTATTCAACCTTAGTCTTTTCCATGAGATATCCCTCTTTATATAGTGTGAAAGAGAGATGGATGAGAATATTAGGATGATCCCACCAAATTAGAGAAGTGAGTAAGATACAAACTAATTTGAGGCCACCTCATATTTTAGAATATTTCCTTCTAGAACATTCATGAAATTTGACATTTCCTATGATTTAAGCATCGCCGCACCCTATGCATGAGCAATATGCAATGATGTCGCAGTACGGGTTTAAGGCAGAGTGTGACGATAATGCATCATCACACCCCATGCATATGGTAGAGTGTGACGACCTTCCTTGACATGGTTTTTGAAGGAGGAAAGCAAATCACTTGTCCCATGGAGAAAGTCTTCTTTTAATATTTTCAGGGAACATAAACACATGTTGTTAGGTGATCACTGAGGTGACCAAAATAATTTTTAACAGAATTCCCCTGAAAGTATGAAGATGGAACTTTGAAATACTTTGTAGAATGTGTGTGTCAAAAACAAGGAGCGCATCGATCAGGAACCTGCAAACAAACAAGCATCTGCATAATATCATACCATTTATGAGGTAGGCATTCCCATGCTCAGACTACAAGTGACTCTAAACATAAGTGTCAAGTGAGTCATGGCCATTAAACATACACTATGGATCCATGTCATTATTATTCGGCATAGCCACCAGGAATACACTGTGGATTTATGCTCTAAAAGAATTCAAATTTGGACATAGCCACGAGATATACATACTGGATCTATGTGTTAGTACAAATTCATGAATATTCTGTCGTAACCTCGATTAAAATGATAAGATCCAAGATCTTCATTTCCATTGTCCCTAAGTACGAATCTAGCCATGTGATTATAGGTGTTGAAGTCAAACATGGTAGAAACCACTTGATTACCAGTCATTAATGAAAATCGTTAACAAGTGCAAGGGAAATCACCATTGATGTCAATGACTCCCAAGGTACCCTAGTGCAATCCAATGAATGTGAATAAATGATTTGAATTTGAACACTCAATGGAATCTTCAAATCACTGTGAACCCACTATTGAAAGCGATGAAACCTTCCATTGAGGCATGCAGGCTCCAAGGTATTAAATGATTTCTAAGTCTTGTTCCTGGATAATGAATTGAATTCGACAAGAAAAGACATATCACAGGAGGGTCTTGATGTATCCCCCATCAATGACATGAAATATGTAATAGATTTGAGGTATATCAGAGTATGAAGTGATTCTGAACTGACACAGGGAAGGACGACATGGTAGAAAATTTATAATTGTAGACAACCGACTCGATATAAGGCTTGTTTAGGTTTGACTTCTCTTGAACATATGAACAACATGAAAATGGTCTTGGCAGAATTGACTCAAGGAGGACCGAACATGTGAACTTGTGGATGGTTAAACAAGAGACAAATGGATTTCTCAACCCAGATGTAATGATGAAGGGAGGTGTCATGTTCAAGAGAGACTATTACTTCCACTAACACAAATACAGAAACACATTTATTTCTCAATTCCCCCCCAACATTTGTGGTGAGTACCTCTTTATTTTCATGCAATATTGAGGAGGATAACCTAGGCTTGTAGATGTAAGCTCATCCTTTGGATGAGTCCCTTGTAGTATGTTTAACGAACCCTAAGAAGGAGTGGTTCGATCTGATATGGGTGTTTCGATGTTTTTTTAATGAGTCCAAGGAAAGAAAACTCAGGGGTTTTTCATTTTTAGAGAGTTTGCAAAACACTTAAAGAGAACTCCATCATGTCCTTTTTCGTAAATTAATCTGACGAGACTTAAAAAGTGATAACTGACGCAGACCTATTGACCCTCATGCCAAGGTCCTCTCACAGGATCATTCTTCATCTTCTCTAAGCTGGATCGACTCTTTCGATTCCCCGCTGGAATCATGATTTATCGATCCACAGGTCCTTTCGACAGCTCGCAATCTCGCGAGTTCGTGAGTCGTGACTTTTGACTCTTCCTTCTCAAATCCGCGATACTCAATATTGCGAAATGGTTACGGCTCCTTCTCTGTCAGCACCTTGTGTGTGTGACCACTGGCTAGGCTTAAATGCCAGCGCCTCTCGCAACTCGCCACTTCGCGAGTTTCAATGTCGAGCCCTCTTGCTCTTACTTCATGAATTCCCGATATGTGAGAGTCAACAGAGTGTTGACTCCTTCCACTAGGTGACGTGTGTCCACTGGTCTACTTCTCAGGCCCACTTTGTGGTTTTTCCACGTGTTCCCTCTGTACCTCGGCTCTCGACACTTCACGAATTTTTATGTCGAAAACAATTCCTTTCAACCTCCGAAACCCCAAACGTGTGAAATGCGATGGGGTTCCTGATATAATGGTACTCCCACGACCTGGATCCGACGACTATCCTCACTCCTCACGATTTCGCCACTCGCAACTTTTAGCACCCAAGTTTTGGGTTCTCACCTGGCGAACCTCTGAGTTCACGAGATCCCTAGATCTATGCCACCTGTCCTCCTCCGATGGATGACTGTGATTCTTTTTTGGTTTCATGAATTCAGGACTTTTGGGACAAAAGTCTTGACCTCTTATCCTCTGATATGCCGAAATGGAGAAATTTCGACACATCATCTATGTGGGTCCCACGATGGAACTTCCTGCCTTTTTCGAGTTCTCGGACTTCGCGAATCTGGATGCTAAGCCTTCAACTCTTCAACCCATGAAACCCCGAAATGTTCAATGAAGGTCTGACCTCCGTGTCGGCGAGTATGCCACCTGCCCACTCTCAGATGGACGATCTTGATCCTCTTTGCAACTTCACCATTCGTGATGTTGAAGGACTTGCTCTTCTGAACCCCGAGGTCTGAATCCCCGATAGAGAGGATCTCGTGACACATGTCCTTCCAATCAGATGGCTCAGATTCTCTCGCTATTTAGGGACTTCGCACATCGTGACCTTGTGAGTCTTGATGCAAAGGTTTTGACCATTCAACTCACAAAACTCTAAAATGGGATCTACGTTGGTGATCCAACGGTCCTTGTTGGTTCAGATCCTACAACCCGATTCTCCCGAGATTTCACTTTGGGAAATTCTTACCGTAACTTCCCCACTCCTCTGCACAATCCGATGGTTCTTGTGACTTCCCGAATTCGCCACGAAGAATTCCGACCATCAAATTCCTCCTTGATGATTTCTGCGAAATGAACATGGTATCTCCTTTCGGAACTTGTCCTCCTGCAAAACACCTTCACTATGCCTTCTTACAACTTTTCAAGGCACTAGCCCTCTTGAGATTTCTCCACAACTTTGAGTCTTCAAGACGACTCCTGCACGTACTCCTTGCAACAGTTCTTCAAATGCTTCCAAGTATTTGAATTCTTGGACTCTGCATACTTTCCTGCAACAACAGTCTTTTCAACAACTCCGTCAAGTTGCAAACTCTAAGACTCTTCTCGGCATGTGCACACCTTGCATGGCTCCTGTGCTTTAACTTGCACTTCTGCGAGAATGAGAACAGTGTTATCTCTCTCGAGCTTGCAGAGATGAACTATGACTTCTGTCAACACACACTTTGCGGACAACTTCACTGCACTCCTTGCAGGAAAACTCTTGCTCAGATAGAGAAACAATTGAAGCTCATTCCTTACTCTCCCTCTCTTTATATTTCAGACATTAAATATGAAATCAAACATTCACACATCAAAGAAAATGCATAATAGAGAGTAACCAAGAATATATCAATCAACATGTACAAACATAGAAAGCAATTTAACACCATGAGTCTGAACTAAAGATTTTTTATATTAATACAGAACTTGTGTACATGGGGTTTTACTCTACACATCTCTCTGCTTCTGCTCTCCTATGCTCTCTTGATCATGCTACTAATGTTACAATGATACAAGTGAGGGTGTCTATATCCGTTTTCCCTCCGGCTCCTAAAATTGTCTAATCTAATAATTCAAATCTACCTACTTACATTTACTAGCATAAATGCCTCTTAGTCCTTCAGACGAGAGGGGGACGCTCAAGGTCTGATTACAACCAAGAAGTACACCCTTTCTTAACTATTTCATTTAAGTTTGGCGCATCCAACTTCAAAACATTTCAACCAATTTATCATGTGCCAAAATGCATTGGCGCTTGCCCAACACTCGCTTGATGTTGGTGATGCTCCTTCATCATACTCCCTTGCTTGAAAATTTTCATGGGCTCCTATCCATGAGCTCTCGCACGGTCTTTTCATGCTTCTAGATCTCTGCTTCATTTTCCCAGCTAGCATCTTCAACTGGATGTCCCTTCCACTTGACCAAGTATTCAAAGTATTCCTTTCTCCTGGTCCTCTTGCTAACTCTTTTGTCTAGGATGATTTCCATCTATGGCTTCTCTACAATTGGCATTTGTTTTGTCCACTGAACCTCTGGTTGTTCATCACTTGTTCCCGCTTCCTCAACTTTGTATGGGTACAAATATGAGACATTGAATATCAGAGAAATTTTGATCCCATCGGGTAATTCAATCTCATAAGCATTTGCCCCAAATTTCTTCAAGACCTTACATGGTCTGATCTTCTTCATCTTCAGTTTGTTATATGTCCCTTTCAGGAATGTTTCCTTTCTCACATGTGCCAGAATCAAATCACCAACCTCAAATTGAAGTTGTCTCATGTGTTGATATTCTCTGTGCTTATACTCTTGGATCGAGTTTGGCAATCTCTCCTTCACCTGGCTGTGAAGTTCCTTCATTGCTTCTGTGAAATCCTATGCACTAGCACTCCTAGTTGCATTCTGTTCTGAATCTCTCAATTCTGAAACTCCTCTTGGTTGTTTCCCATAAATAATTTGGAATGGAATTTTCCCTGTGCTTCTGTTGATTGAAACATTATAAGAAAATTCCACCTATGGCAGAATATTGTCCCACTGACTACAGTGTTCTGTCACCAAGCTCCTCAGCAAGTCTCCCAAACTTTTGTTTACAACTTCTGTCTGTCCATCCGTCTGAGGATGATAAGCTGAACTGAATGACAAGTTTGTTCCTAGCTTCTTCCATAAGGTTCTCCAGAATTGTCCCATGAACTTGGTGTCTTGATCCAAAACTATGCTCCTTGGTAAGCCGTGAAGTCGAATGACTTCTTTGAAAAACAGATTCGCAATGTGAGTTGCGTCATTGGTTTTTTGACACGGTATGAAGTGTGTCATATTAGAAAATCTGTCCACCACTACAAATATCGAGTTGAACCCTCTTTGTGTTCTCGACATCCCTAATATGAGGTCCATTCTTACCGCATCCCACGACCTGTCAGGTATGGGTAACAGTTGATAAAAGCATGCATTCTGCCTCTTTCCTTTTGAATGCTGACAAATTCTACATCTGTCCACGAATATTTTGACGTCTGCTCTCATTCCTGGCCAAAAATATGATTCATTTTTCTTTGAGAATGTATTGTCATGACCAAAATGCCCAGCCAATCCTCCACTATGTTTCTCCTTCAATAGATTCTCCCTCATGAAGCATTTTGGAAGACAAAGTTGATTACCCTTAAACAATAATTCTTCCTAGATCATGTATTCTGTCCATTGGCTTCTGTCCCTGAGAATTCGATTCTCAGTTGCTTCATACGCCTCTTTAAAATTTGTATCATCTCTATACATGTCCCTGAGATCATCAAAACCCAGTGTTTTGACTCTGAACTCTTGCAACAACAAACATTTCCTGCTCAAAGCATCAACAACTTTGTTAGCAGTTCTAGAAATATGCTTGGTTACAAAAGTAAAGTTCTGCATGTATTCAATCCATTTTACATGTCTTTGATTCAACTTCTCCTGTTGAGTCACAAATTGCAAAGCATGATTGTCACTGTATAAGACAAACTCCTTAGGAATCAAGTAGTGTCTTCATTTCTTCAATGCCTGAATAATAGCATAGAACTCCTTGTCATACGTGGAGTATTTCACTTTCACTTCATTCAGCTTCTCACTGAAGTATGCTATCAACCTCTCTTCTTGGCTCAAGATTGCCCCTATTGCAAATCCACTTGCACCACATTTTACTTGAAATGTCTTTTTAAAATCTGGCAACACCAAAATTGGTTGTTCCGTGATTTTCCTTTTCAACAAAATGAAGCTTTTCTCAGCCTCTTATGTCCAGTGAAAAGACTTGTGTTTGTTCTTCACTGTGTCCATCATTGGTTCACTAATCCCACTAAAATTCCTGATGAACTTTCGGTAGAAACTAGCCAATCCATGAAAACTTCTCACCTCAAAGATACTCTTTGGCAATGTCCAATTCTTAATCACCTCCACTTTATCTGGATCCATCCTCAACTTATCTGTAGAAATAACAAACCCCAAATAAATGAGCTCTATATTCATGAATGAGTATTTCTTCATATTTATCAACAACTTCTCTTGTTGTAGCCTCTTTATCACTGTAGCCAAATGTTTCAAAGCCTCTGCCTCTGGTTTACTAAAAATCAGTATGTCATCAAGAGACATAATGACAAATTTTCTGATGAAATCCTTCAGGACTTCGTTCATCAACCTCATGAAAGTACTTGGTGTGTTCATTAATCCAAACGACATAACAAGCCATTCATACAACCCTTCGTTAGTCTTGAATGTTTTTTTCCATTCATCTCCTTCTCTCACATGAATCTGGTGATATCCACTTTTCAAATCAATCTTCGAAATTTTTTTGGCTCCACTCAAGCAATCCATCAAATCATCCATTCTTGGCAATGGAAATTTGTACCTGATGGTTATCTTGTTGATTTCCCTCGAGTCAGTACACATCCTCCAGCCTCCATCTTTCTTTGGACTGAGTACTGTCGGAACAACACATGGACTCAAGCTTTCCCTAATTAACCCTTTGTCCATTAAATCCTAGACCTGTCTTTTGACCTCTTCATTCTCCTGCGGCATCAATCTGTATGCTTATTTGTTTGGTAAACTAGCTCTAGGTATGAGATCAATATGATGACTCACACTTCTAATTGGTGGCAACGAATGAGGTAGTTCGTCCACTACTATGTCAGCAAACTCTTCTAGCAGTTTCTGAACCTCTTCGGGTAAATTATCTACCCTTGTACTAGTTAAAACAATTTTAGGCTTCCTGACCACAATGAATTGTGGTTCCTCCTTCTTCTTAACCTCTGTAAGAAGTTCCTTCCCACTCATGATAAGTACAGTGTTTCTTACTTCAAGTTTCACCTCCTTATCTTTGATTGGAAGCAACAAGCGAGTTTTCCCATTCTTCTCTAGGGTGTATGTGTTCTTCCTCCCATCATGAATCACATTTTTTTCATATTGCCACATTCTACCCAGCAATAGATGACAAACATCCATGGGAATAACATCACAGAGTATTTCATCTTTATACCCTCCTATCTTAAATTCAACTAAACATTGTTTAGTGACATTTACTTGATGTCCTTTTTGTAGCCATGAAACTCTGTATGGACTTGAATGTTCAATAGTCTCCAGCTCCAACTTTTCTACCATCTCTATAGAAATGAGATTACCTGTGCTACCACTATCCATGATGACCTTGCATACCATGTCCTTGGTTTTGCAAGCAGTCTGAAAGAGACTGTTTCTTTGCACTGGATTCTCCACCTCCTTCTCTGGTGTTAAGATAACTTTTCGCATCATCAACAATCTTTTTCCTTCAGCATCTTTGGCCTCAACATTCCACCTCTGTGCTTCGGCAATGTGAGTTTCACACCTTCATTCTTTTTATCTGGACATTCATAAGACTTGTGTCCATTCTTTCCACATGTGAAGCATTTCACCACTCCACCTCTTCCTCTTCCTCTACCTCTGATATGAGGAAAATTTTTTCCATCAGCATACTAACCTTTCTATTCGGTGTACTGCCCTCTCTGTGAGCTTCCACCTCTCTCAGTTTGTGTTTGAGGTTTCTTCCACTCTTCCTTAGATTTATGATTTCTATCCTGGGTAACTGATTTGCCTTTGGGCTGACTTCTACCTCGGCTTCTTTGAACTTGTTTTCAGCTCAGCTGCTCTTCAGCTTTTAGAGCCATCTGATAAGCATCTTCCACCGTTCAGATGGTCATCATGCTCATCTCATCCTGAATGTCATATCTTAGACCATTCATGTACCTGGAAACTTTTTCATCATCACTTTCACTATGACCTGCCCTGATGTTCAGTCTGTAGAATTCTTCAGTGTACTCCTTCACTAACATCAACTTCTGTCTCAAATTCTGCATTCTCTGAAATAGAGTAATTTGGTAATACCTGGGAATGAATTGTGCCTTCATATTCGCAATCATCCTATCCCAACTCTTGATTTTCCACTTGACCTTGCAGCATTTTTCATCTTGTAGCTCATCCCACCACAATGATGCATGTCCTTTTAATATGGTGACAACATGTTTGACTTTTTTGTCTTCCTCAACATCTTCATAGTCAAAATATGTGTCCAGAGCTCTAATCTAGTCTAGAATTTCTTCAACATCCAAATTTACTTCATATACTGGAATATCCATTTTTGCCTTAGCACCCATTCTTGCAACAACCCTAATCAGGCATTCATTTGTTGCATCTTCTGCTGTGACCTCTTCTCCTTCATGTCCAGCTTCATTTTCACTTTCAAAATCACTGACATCTCCAACACCAGTTGTGCACCTCTGAGCTCTCTCCATGTCTATGAGTCTAGCGCATATGTCATGCATCTCTCCTTCCATGGCTAGATTTGGCACGTGCCTACCCCTTCCTCTTAGCATTTCCCTATCCTCTAATGGATCGGGTGTTTGTATGTCTCTTCTTCTCGGCGGCATGGCTGAGATTTTCTTTCTCGCTTTCCCTGTCTAAAGTATACAAACAAAGTCAAGCTCTGGTACCAAACTAACACAAACCTATCGGCCCTCAGACCAAGATCCGGTCACAGGATCGTTCTTCGTCTTCTCTGATCCGGATCGACTCTTTCAATTCCCCGCTCGAATCACTATTTATCGATCCACAAGAAATTTCTGTAGTTTGCAATCTCATGAGTTCGCGAGTCGTGGCTTTTGACTCTTCCTTCTCAAATCCGTGATACCCGAGATCGTGAAATGGTTATGGATCCTTCTCTGTCAGCACCTTGTGTGTGTGACCATCGGCTAGTCTTAAATTCCAGCACTCTCTCGCAACTCGCCACTTCGCGAGTTTCAACGTCGAGCCCTCGTGCTCTTACTTCACGAATTCCCGATATGCGAGAGTCAACAGAGTGTTGACCCCTTCCACTAGGTGACGTGTGTCCACCGGTCTACTTCCTGGGCCCACTTTGTGGTTTTTCCACATGTTCCCTCCATGCCTCAGCTCTCGGCAGTTCATGACTTCTGATCTCGAAAAAAATTCCTTTCAACCTCTAAAACCCCAAATGCGCGAAATGTGATGGGGTTCCTGATCTAACGGTCCTCCCGCGACCTGGATCCGATGGCTATCCTTGCTCCTCACGATTTCACCACTCACGAATTGGAGCACCCAAGTTTTGGGTTCTCACCTAGCGATCCTCTGAGTTCGCGAGATCCCTAGATCTCTACCACCTGTCCTCCTCCAATGGACGACTGTGATTCTTTCACAGTTTCGCGACTTCGGGATTTTTGGGACAAAATTCTTGACCTCTTATCCTCCAATATGATGAAATGGTGAAATTTTGACACGTCGTCTATGCGGGTCCCACGATGGAACTTCCTTCCTTTTTGGAGTTCTTGGACTTCACAACTTCGCGAATATGGATGCTAAGCCTTCATATCTTCAACCCACGAAACCCCAAAATGGTCAATGAAGGTCTAACCTTCATGTCGGTGAGTATGCCACCTATCCACTCTCAGATGGATGGTCCTGATCCTCTTCGCGACTTCGCCACTGACGAAGTTGAAGGACTTCCTCTTCTAAACCAAGAGGTCCAAATCCCCGATAGAGAGGATCTCGTGACATGTGTCCTTCCAATCGGATGGCTCAGATTCTCTCACTATTCCAGGATTTCGCACCTCGCGACCTCGCGAGTCTTGATGCAAAGGTTTCGACCCTTCAGCTCACGAAACCCCGAAATGAGATTTACGTGGGTGATCCAATGGCCCTTGTCCGTTCAAATCCTACGACCCGATTTTCCCGAGATTTCACTTCGGGAAATGCTTACCGTAACTTCCCTGCTCCTCTGCACGATTCGACGGTTCTCATGACTTCACGAATTCTCCACGGAGAATTCCGACCGTCAAATTCCTCCTTGACGATTTCTACGAAATGAACATGGTATCTCCTTTCGGAACTTGTCCTCCTGCAAAACAACTTCGATACGCCTTCTTACAACTCTTCAAGGCACTAGCCCTCTTGAGCTTTCTCCACAACTTTGAGTCTTCAAGACGACTCCTGCACACACTCCTTGCGGCAGTTCTTCAAATACTCCCAAGTATTTGAATTCTTGGTCTCTGCACACTCTCCTGCGACAACAATCTTTTCAACAACTCCCTCAGGTTGAAATCTCTGAGACTCTTCTCGGCCTGCGCACACCTTGCATGGATCCTGTGCTTTAACTTGCACTTCTACGAGAATGATAATAGTGTTATCTCTCCTAAGCTTGCAGAGATGAACTCTGACTTTTGTCAACACACACTTTGCGGACAATTTCACTGCACTCCTTGCAGGGAAACTCTTTCTCATACAGATAAACAATTGAAACTCATTCCTTACACTCCCTCTCTTCAGATTTCAGACATTAAATATAAAATTGAACATTCATGCATCAAAGAAAATGAATAACAGAGAGTAACCAAGCATATATCAATCGACATATACAAACATAGAAAGCAATTTAACACCATGAGTCTGAACTAAATATTTTTTGTATTAATCCAGAACTTTTGTGCATGGGGTTTCACTCTACACAACTCTCTGCTTCTTCTCTCCTATGCTCTCTTGATCATGTTGCTAATGTTACAATGATACAAGTGAGGGTGTCTATATCTGTTTTCCCTCCAGCTCCTAAAATTGTCTAATCTAGGAATTCAAAGCTACCTACTTACATTTACTAGCATAAATGCCTCTTGGTCCTTCAGATGAGAGCGAGACGCTCAAGGTATGATTACAATAAAGAAGTATGCCCTTTCTTAACTATTTCATTTAAGTTTGGCGCATCCAACTTCAAAACATTTCAAACAATTTATCATGTTCCAAAATGCGTTGGCGCTTGCCCCACGCTCGCTTGATGTTGGCGATGCTCCTGCATCAATAACGTACCACTCATAAGATGTTTTCTTTAAAGACTTTTACGAGTGTGAAAAGAACAAGGTTTCTCAACCATCTTTTCATGTTTAGGGAGCTTGAAAATATCTTAAACGATACTCCATAGGCTTTGTTTTTCATGTTGCCAATGCGAGTTTGAAAAAATGACAAAATACTACTCGATTACATTCTCATGGTTTCATGAGCGTGAGAAAGAATTAAGACTCTGCTCAAAGTTCTTCTTGAAAAACCCTAAAAGGATCTGTACATGTGAAAAATATAAAAAAACAAACCGAAAAGGGGTGGACCTTTGTTCCAATGTCTCATCTCTAGAATTTTTAATCTGCAAAAGTAAACACTTGTAAAGTTGTTAAGACTTTAGGGCATGGATAAAGCATAAAAATAATATAATTTGCAAATGGAAAGTGATAAAAGTCAATATAATAGGTTAAAAACACCATTTTAACATTTCATTTGTAAGTTTACCCAAATAGTGCTCCAAATCCATTTTTCACCTCGATTTTCAACTGTCGATTGCATAGCGTGCAGTGGATCGTTTCACGAATCGTCTCTATCAAAGAGGTAATCTCGTTCTCCTTCATCTTTTGATGGTTTCAAAATCAATTTTTGTTGGTTAAATTTATGTTTTTGGGTCAATTTTTAGGGGTTACCTGCGCGTTGAGGTCGTCGTAGGTGCCCTATATCATGAACTGTGATGATTTATGGCATCACAGGTTACCCTATAGGTAGGGTGCAACAACGTCACACTACGCGAATGTGTAGCCCCGCGATGACCGCAGCTAAAAATTAAAAAAAGATGAACCTAACTAGAAAAAAACCCCTGGAAATAATTTTATATTTCTAATCTCATCTTATGGTTCCTTGGTAGGCTTTCCTTGGTTAAGATACTGGAGTGGTGTGAGCGAGAGATTGAATAAGAATATTACTTCGTCGGGAATGACCCGAGAACAGTTATGGCTCTGAGGCAGTGTGAGTGACTAAAATTATTGAAGATTCAGGGCATGAGAGCCCACTGAGACTACATGAGTACTTGGTTCACATGGGGGATGTGAATGAGTAGGAATTTCACATGGGTGTCCACACACTCACAATAGATATTGAGGATATCTATTTCCTGATAGGACTATCTCGTTCTGGTTCACGGGTGACACTTACAGGAAACAGGGGTGGAGGTGAGCCGATGGACTACTGCGTTCGCCATCATTATGTGCCAAGTATTGAGAAACATAGAGGTAAGGTAGATATCAGGGATGTCTGAGATTTTCCTTTGTGTACTATCCTTTATACTATTACTTGCATGGCAGGGAGTGAAGTTCCTCATATGGCTCTGCAGATCCATTTTTAGTATGCCATAGAATGCATGGAACCCAAGGTCTTCAACTGGTGCGAAGGGGTCCTAAAAAGAATGAATAAGCAACTTATAAGTGCTGAAATGGTGGGTTATTTTTTTTTGGATATGGGTCTATTTTGGTATCCTTCTTTCTAGAGAGGGTCCCTATCCTATGCCTACAGGTGGATTGGGGTATACCCTCTTCACAGGATCCAAGGATGAAGAGGTGGGTAGATCTCATGGCTCGACATGGAGGTGTTCCCATCGTCAAATATGACTATTTCTTCTTCCAATGGCTAAGGACTCAACTTATCATGGTTGAATATTATGTGTATGTTAGGATAGACTTCCCTGTAGATCTAGATCTGGCTCTTCCTGATGCGTCCCAGTGGGGGGACATATGTAAGAAGGAAATTTTGTTTATATAATGTTTTTGTTATTTTAATGACATAATTTTTTTTGTGTGTTATTTATCCGATGACTAATCGAGTTCTCTCATCAACACAGATGTGGGACCTTATCATCCTCTGGGTTTATCCCCTATCTATAGGTGAGGAGAGAGAGGTGTTGTAGCAGGGGTAGATGTCATAGATCTAGAAGCCATAGAACCAAACCTGGAGGGACTGACCATGCATGTCCTTGATGCTACTGTGGATGAGATCCCTACGCACTATCAACGCCACACAATGGGCATATCCACATTTATCGGTCAACTGATCCATAGAGTAGCACGGGCAGTCGCTTGTTTTAGTGAGCAGAATCCTTGATGATTTTTGTATATGAAGCCGCGAGCTTCACATTTTTTATATTTTGGTCTTTGGACTAAAACACTTTTTGTAAACTTTTATCATTATAAATATAAGGATCCTATCGGATTAATTTTTTTTATGTACAAAGTGTGATCGGATTTTATAAATGTCTCAAATGTTTTTCTAACACATAATTAGCCAATGCATCTGCCAATGTATTTAAACACCTAGGAATGTGTTGATATTCAATGTAATCAAAATGGCGTTCCAAGAGGCGAATTCGTAAATACACCCTTAGCAAAGTGATGCAGGAGCATCTACACATCCTCAAGCGAGCCA
>JZKD02S2115464.1:55899-81067 GCA_000966675.3 Picea glauca | reverse complement strand
GCGTGGAAGTATATCGGCACATCGGGGTTCGGGGTTTCGAAAGGTAAGTACCTCCCTGCCTCTCACCCACCGATATCCCGACTGTAAAATCCCCGAGATCCGGAGCGTTGACCGTCGACATCGCGGATCGGGATTCGGAGATTTCATATTGCACTGAAGGTGCACATAAGGTTCGCGAGTCCGCGAAACCCTACTTCCCGAGTTCGAAAAGGGAAGGTACCCGAGACGACTGTGGGTGATAAAACTCCCGAGGAGGAGTTGGAAGAGCCTAGACTCTTCGGGCCATAGAGTGGAGAGGGTCCTGGTTGGGGTGACCGACTGCTGAGAGTGCGGTTGCCGTCACAAAGTAAGACTCTGAATGGAATAAACGTTACTCAAATATAGTACTGCTAACTTTGAATCAAGTCATACAATAAGATGACAGATTCCAAGTGAAACAACGTCAGTTAAAAACTCAATAACTGCACTGTATTCCGTGATATTGTTAGTTGTACGACCAAGGAAAACACCGTGTAGAATGGTCAATTCATATATAGGTGCATAGATTTCCCAAGCAACAACCGATATTTTTTTAGTATTTCGACTAGAACCATCATTGAAGACAATGTAAGGTAGTGAAGACACCAACATATGGAAACCAAGCATAATGCAAGGTAAGAAGCTGAAAGGTTGAACCAACAAAGAAAAAGCACACAAGAGTATGATACACTAAAATACATAACACTCATGCAAAAATGATTTAAGCATAGTACTTCTTCAAGTAAAGCCCATTTATGGGTTTACTCAAAGGAATTCCATCATAATCCACCAGATCATAAGCCTATTTCTCCTACACTCGTTTCACAATAGAAGGACCCCGCCACATAGACTTGAATTTACTGACCCCTAGAAAATCTCAATCTTGCTTGTAAACAAGAACTAGATCACCTTCAGAAAAAATGTGTGGTTTGACATGCTTGTCATATTGATATTTGATGCACTTTTTCTAATTTTCAATGACTAAGGCAACATCACGACGGGTTTCATCTAATTGTATTAAATACAAAATATGTTCCTCTTCAGTTGAGGTGTTAGGGAGAAGTTTGAAATCTAGTTTCAAAGATGGGATTTCACAATCAATTGGAAAAATTGCTTTGATACCATATACTAACTGGAAAGGTGTAAATCTCGTAGAAGACTTAACATATGTCTGATAGGCCCACAATGTTGAGAACAACATCGTGTGCCAATTTGACTTATGAATTTCTACCATCTGTCGAAACACAGTAGTGAGAACTTTGTTGATTGCTTCAACCTGACCATTGGCTCGTGGATAATAGGGGGTTGAGTTTTCATGTCGAAGACCCAATTTCTTAGTAAGTTCAAACATCATGAAATTGAGAAAATGACTATCCTGATCAGTAACGATAGCTTCAGGGACACCAGATATAGTACTGATATGATTGAATATGAATAACATCGTATTTTTCCCGGCATTATCAAATGTAGGCATCGCCTCGACCCATTTAGTGAAATAATCCACATCTACAATATTGTATCCATGCCCCCCAACCAAGTTAGGGTTACATGTGATGAAGTCAGTACCCCATTTATAAAATGGATTGATGGAAACTATAGGGTGAAGAGGATCAGGGTGATATCTGATCTTATAGTTGTAGGTTTGGCAAGCATGGAATTTTTGGACGACAATGATGAAATCCTTAAACAACAAAGGCCAGAAATAACCAATTCATAAGATCTTTTGGGCAGTGCAATATCCAAACATATGATCGCCACATGCTCCAGACTAATAATAATTCAAATATTTCTTAGCTTCATCGTAGGTAAGAAATCATTGAAATATGGAATCAATAGCACATCGGTAAAGGGTATCACCAAGGATAATGTATTGACGGGCTTGATACCAAATACAACGATAATCTATACTAGAAATATCAGGCCAAAAAGTTTGGGTCTAGTGATAGATGATAAAATCTCTGTACCATATGTCGTCAGAACTGATCAGAAAGAGGGATTTGTTAGGTAAGGAACCATCTGCCACATTTTCTGTCTCAGTAGAGGGAAGGTCACATATCAATTCGACAAAAACTAAACATTTCATTGACTTGGCACATTGAAACTCCAAATCAAACTCCTGGAGAATAAATATCCATTTAGAGTACTTTCCCCCCAGTAATTTTTGAGTAAGGATATGTTGCATGGGGTTGCAATGGGAAATGACAGTGGTTTTGCATAATACGATGTAGTGACAAAAATGTTGAACAACTTCAACAGCTGCCAAGGCCAATTTCTCCACATGTAAATATTTGGTTTCAGTAGTCGTGAGACTTCAACTCAAATAGTATATAACATGTTCATCGTGTGAATCATCCTCTTGAACTAAAACCATAGAAATGGTAGATTCTGAAGCAACTAAGTAAAAGAGATAATATCGACTATAATCCGGTGGAAATAATAGTGGTGTACAGGTTAATGAGAGTTTCAAAGCTTCCAAATATTTGTTTCCAGTGTCTCCCATACAAAATCGTAACCTTTCTTGAGAAGTCGAGTAAATCCTTTCATTAATTCAATGTAGTTGGGAACGAATCAATGTAAAAAATTTATCTCCCCTTGCAAAATTTGGAGTTGGTGTAGAGTGGAAGGAGGAGGTATATTAAGAATAGGCTCAAACTTCAAGGGGTATACTCAAATCCCATGTATAGACATGATAAAACCAAGAATTCATCTGGATTCCACACAAAAAACACATTTGTGTGGATTCAAACGTATGTGGTAGTAACGACAACGTAGGAAAATGGTCCGTAAAGATGTTGAGTGATCTTGACGATGCATGGAATGCACTGGTAGATCATCTAGATAGGGTTGTATGATGTGCTTAATGTCATGAAAATTATAAGACATAGCACACTAAAAAGTCGCTCCAACATTTTTTATATCGAACGGTAGTTTCCAGTATGTGAAGGTTCCCCAAGGGTAAATAAAAGCAATCTTATGTTGATTCACAGGTAAAATATTGATCTGATTATAGCCAGAGAAACCATCAATCAAGGAGAAGATTTCACTCTGGGCACAGTCGTCAACAATCTGGTCAACAAAAGGGGTTGGATAATTGTCTTTGGGACAAGCTTTGTTTATATCGCTAAAATCTACACAACGTGGATCATGCCTTGTTTCTTGTTAATTGGAACAAGATTGGACACCCAATTGGTCAAAGACATAGGATAGACAAAGCCATCTTTAAGAAGTTTTTAAACTTCAATCTTAATAGTAGTGGATTTACGTGGATGTAGTGGGAGAAGTCTCTACCGAATGGGTTTAGCATTCGGGTAAGTCTTAATCTCATGCACAAAAATATCAGGATCAATACCAGAAATTTCTTCATAACTCCAGGCAAAAACATCACATAATTATTGGAAAAGGGATTTATAAGTGTATACCTCATTAGTAGAACATGAGACATCGATATTAACATTTTCCACGACTCCAGGTTTAATATATATGTTAATATAAATGGTAGGTGAAATATTACTCAAGTTCCCTTCATACAAAACATCGTGTGTTGACTTAGGAACAAAAGAAATAACAACAATGATAGACAGATTCAAAATCCATTGGTAACTCTCTATGTTCTCACATTCTAGGAAGAGAATAGAATGATGATACCCATCATCCCATGGAGTATATTCCATGAACATACCGTCATGATCATCACATCAGTAGGAAAGATCATGTGGAATGGATCAAGAGATGTATCATCGAGAGGAGGAGAAGGAGTTTTTGATTGAATAGCTTGATAAGTCGATTCCACTGGACTTAAAGAAATTATGTTGTCGTAATGAAGATAGTCACCAGAGCTAGGTACTATGCATGGGTCATAAGACTCAGGGGTTTCATGAACATAGGTTCTTATCATATTAACGAAGGTGACAAAATGAGGAGGAATATCGAGTGGTGGAATAGGAAAAGTACCCATCAATGTTGAATATTTTAAAAGACCTACACCAACATTCTCATATTTTAAAAGACCTACAAATAAAAGGTATGTTGCTAGTACATGAGTTAGAATTAAAGAAGGTTAGTTGTTCAAAAGTAATGACTTTTCCTTGGTGTGGGAAACGTAACACACAGAAAAGAGTAGAAACAACTGTGCGCATAGAGTCAATCTAGCTACAACCAAGTAGATGGTTATAATCAAGAGGTGCATCAAAGACCTCAACCTTGACATTAACCACCTTACCTTCTGACATAATAGACAATGAAGGAAGAACACCGTAAGGTTTAAACCCTGTACCATTGAAATCCTTAAGAGTATTCTGCGACTCAGTAAGGGCATGAGAACCAATAGATTTCAAACAAGTAACAGACATAATGTAAGTCGATACTCCTTCATCAATAACAGTTCGACAGATATTATTATTTTCCATAACAATTTATATATGAAACACTAATTGAGGAGGAAGCCTTGGAATATGATCATCCAAGTAAAATATTATCAAATTAGTATCGATAGGATCAATTCCACCAATAGCCTTTAACAATGCCTTCCATTGAGTAGGACAACTTTTAAGGACTTCGAGAGCTGACATCACAAAGGGTGCTTGTAGAAGGTCTTCTACAATACTGTAGTTTTGGGTAGCACGTACGTGAGGAATAAATGAGGAATTTTGAACAATTCCCTTGGGAGGAGGAAGAAGAATTGTATCTAGGCTCAATCATTCAATATGAAGAGGACCGTTTGGAGGTGAAGTTGGTGGAGAAGGTTGAACCAACGAAGGTGGTAAATCATCAAATTTCTGTTTCGAAGGAGTATAATCTTTATCTCGAGTTGCAACTACAAATTCATTCTTATTGAAGTCACGAGTACACATAAGTACATAAGATGTGGTAGAGAGAGAAGGTTGGTCATGAATGACCAATTGGGCCTGCTGCTAAGAAGGAAACAGTTATGACAAGATGACAGGTGTAGGAGGCATCCTGGTCCCTTGCAGGAACTTCGTAACCTCAACATGTTGTGGACAATATTTCATATAATGATCGTCACCACAAATAAGGAAATGATAACGAGGTTTACATTTGTCCTTGTTGTCAGCAGGTTGTCTTTTGGGTTTCTCAGATTGTTGATTATTATTTTTTTCCTCGTTATTACTACCCTTCCTTTTCTTTTTATTTTGATTTTTACCGGTAAGCGTAGATTGAAATGAATTGACTTCAGGGTTTTTACCAGGTGAAGGAGTTGGGTTATGAGTATTTTGTACATTAGAGGTAGTATACCTAGGATTAGTATGACTAGCTTTTTTAGACTGAGTCTTAGCATGAAAATTTCCAATCACGCCATCAATATCACGAGAAGCTACTGGAGGTGTTGGGGTAGGAGTCATATATGGATGAGGAGCATCAAGAATCAATTCGTATAGTGTGCCATTTGTGAATAAATAGGATCTAGATATTGATCATGACTAATCACCTGCTCTTCAATGACGAAACCACCCATGGAAACAACACGGGATATATGACCAATGAGTGATTTGGTAAACCACTCAATCAATAGTTGATCAGGAAGGGGAAATTTGATTAAGCATCTTCGCCTCCTCCACTCATGGATATCATCAAAAATATGAGTGGAAGAGGATTGTTTAAATGAACTCAAAATTTCAGTTCCTATCTCATATCAAATTGACAATTGGTAATGCGTTAAGAAAGCCATGGCTGGGGTTTTGAAGTCATTAAAGAATCCTCATGGTAAGTCAATATACCATTTCGTTGTCAAACCGATGAGAGTTCGTTGGAAAATTTGTAATCTTATAGAGTCATCCATCAATGAGTTGGACGAGCACCAAAGATGGAAAGTCATGATGTGATTATTTGGGTCTTCTCCTGATCGACCATCAAACTTAGGAATGTTAGATGGAAATTTGGCTAGTATGAAGGGCCAATAAGGAGAATGTAAAATAAGATCATTCAAAATTCTAGATAAATCTGGTAAATCCAAAGTAGAAAGAAATGGAAATTGTCTGTTCACTGGAGGAAACTAGTAGTTTTGAGGAGGTAGTCCTATACGTATACCAGTACAACCATAAGAATTCCATTGATAGTTAGATAGTCTTGACAGATTAGGTTGTGGAGGGTTTTGATTAAGTAAGCTCCCTTCGAAAGGAGCATTAGACTGAAAATTTTGACCTCAAGTAGGATTCGTAGAACCTAGATATGGTTTCCCGAGATTAGGGGGTACAAAAGAAGTTTGAGGATGTTTCTCCCAGAGGGTTATTGATTCCCTTGGAAAGGAAGATTCCAAGGTTTAGACTGTAATCCAGGTATACTTTTCCCATAAACGGGGTTATGGACTCCAACTTGAGGTTTCCCCCCAACTTGAGGTTTTCCCCCAACTTGAGGTTATCCCCCAATTTGATGTTTCCCCCCAAGTTAAGATTGTCCCCCAATTTGAGGTTTCCCCCCAACTTGAGGTTGTCCCCCAATTTGAGATTGGCCTCCAACAAGAATCTAAAAACCAGAAGTGACAAAATTACTGGTGCCTCCAACTTGATTGGAGCTACTATGTCCAGAATGATTAGATACTCTAGGCGAAGGTGGAGGAGGAACGTAAGTCCCCCCCAAAGAGAACCTAGGTAGGTGTAGGAACAAAATGACTAGCAACATTATACCCAGGAGGAACAAAAATATTAGACCCTCTGGATGGATTATGGGAAGGAATAGCAATGGAAGTATTCAAAGCATTATAACTAGGGGGGAGTGAAGGATACGATCTAAGAAGAAGTGGTGTTCCAATAGGAGATTGAGTGATGACTACATTTCTATTAGAAACATGCATATCTTGTGGGACCATGGTAGAATTGGCGATCTAGAAAGGAAGAATCGAGTGAGAACCAATAAATAATTTTTCTGAAACTGTGACGAAGTTATTGGTTGCGCCAGTAAAATGATCTAAAGGTACTATATACGTAGCGGACATCACAGGCATTTTTTATGCCAGGAATGCTAGTTTATCAAAAATATCATGTCCTGAAGGAGTTCTCCAAAAAGGACGGACAGGAACAGATATAGGATTAAAAATTCAAGCAGTGTGAACGGGGATTCTAAATGACCCACTTTGAAAAAGTGGATCATCTAATCCAGACTCCGTGTTAGGTCAAGTAGGTACTTCAATATTCTCGTCAATAACAAGGTCTCTCGATGAATTCATCTAGAGAAAATGTGGATCTTGTACAACACTCAATAACGAATTTACGGGAAGTATGAATTCCTCTAAAGGATTTGAACTTTCAATCTGAGATGCTACTTCGTTATTGATTTCTCCCTCAGGAGAGCCCTCTGGTGAGTTAGGAAGAAAAGGGACGTAATATTCCTAATCTTCCATAGCTAGCCCTTTCATCCTATGTGAATGGTGAAGGTTGATGTTGGTTGCACCAAATAAATAATGAAACAAATTTATGGCCAACTAGAGAAACAAAAAACACTCACTAATAAAATCTAGAAATCAAACCAGGCAAACAAACCTTCTTATTTCGAAGTCACTAGTTGGTGATGAAATCCAACGTCGTGAAATCAAGACAAGAAGGGGCTGGGATAAAGTGGGTGGAAAAGTTACATTAACAACCTGCTTAATGGACTTACACCCTTATGCAATCTCCCACACATAATTGTGGGTATACCCTCCAAGGATCCCGAGTGAGTTTGGCCAACGTCAATTCTAGATATCGTGAAGACTTTCCCCTCCACAATCACCTCATGTAAAGAGACTAAAGAGATAGGATACTAAGGTTACCAATTACGAAAATGATTCATGGGGAAACAGTCGACAGTCTAATCCACATGCAAAGGCAAGGTGTCTATCCCGAACTCAACTCGAGAAGGTCCCCACAGGATTTTATTCTCAAGTAACCCCCAATAATATGGGTAATCTCTACACTAAGACCGGAAAAGCAACGTGAGTAAATATTCCAGTGAACTGGATTTTATGAGCTGAATGAAATGAATACAAATTATTAAAATATGCTTAACACTGAATAAAAAAGATACAGTAAAACGGGTTTTCTATTCAATAACGAAATAAGCTGAAACTGTAAAATGCAGCGGAAAACAAGCTTGTTGGAATGGTGGCGGCTTATCTCTGAGAAGAGATGTGATGACTGAGCTCATTCACAAGAAGATGATTAAAATGAGGCTTTGAAGGAATTTTTAAAATTAACAAGAATGTTATAAACCCTAGACATCCAAAAACCTAACCCTAGGAGATGAAGCGCTAAAAGTCATGTGGGCCCCATTTGGGTAAGTCACTACATCAACTTCCTGTGGTCGTAACTTTTGCATAAGATCTTCGTTTTAGGTGCACAATATCCCGTTGGAAGGGTATCATCAAGGAGATTAATTTTTTTGGCTCAATAATGCATTTGATTATCATTGAGAAGCTCGATCCACAAAAACCTTCATTTAGGCCCTCAAAATGGCCTCAGAAGTTAAAATTGCTAAAAATAGTAAATTGCTAAAATTTCCAGAAAACTATTTTGAGAGAGTTGGAAAAGGTGGGTGGACACCGATATCCACATGGATCAATCCCCCCTCCTTAGGATGAAATGGTCTCCATTGCATTGAGTTCCCCCATCAACTGAGCACATTTCTGCTAAATTTGGCCCCAGGTGAGCCACTTGCCTTAGTACAGGAGATGCCTTTCTTTGATGACTCCATAAAGTTGGATCCTTTGTTGTCGAGTTCCCTTGATCTATGTGTTCACAATTTGATCACTAGATGCCTGTTGCATGTAGTTAGGTTTGATCTCTATTGGTGTCAATTGCTCTGCTATCTCTGAGGTGTCCAATAATGGTGGAAAATATGGCCAAAGGAGAGCCACATTGAAGATTGGGTGCAGGCCAAGGAAAGGGGGAATGTTAAGCTCAAAAGAATTGTCACAAAAAGACTTGGTGATTGTGTACAACCCATAATAAAGTGGGAGAATCTTCTGGTGGGGTCCTATAAGGCGCTCTTTCTGCAATTGCAACCAAACTTTGTCTCCCACCTGAAACTTATGTGGCACCCAATGTTGATCATCGCACTGCTTATACTTGGCATTAGACTTATGTAGAATATCCTAAACCTATTGCTAGATGTGTTGAATACCCTCAATGAACCAGGTGGCTTTTTCAGCTTCTGGTTGAGTAGGGGACGAGTTGGTCGAGGTTGTCACCAGGGGTAGTGCAACATCGATGGGGCCCAATGGATGGAATCCCAACCCCACCTGAAAGGGGTTGTGGCCAGTTGAGCTATGCAGGGCTCAATTGTTGCTATGGTTGACATAACTAAGACTCTCATTCCATGTGCAGGTTTTTTTTTAATTGTACATGCACAGGATATGTATGATCATTTGATTGACGACCTTAGTCTGGCCATCTGTTTGGGGGTGGAAGGCAGTGGATTTGGTGAGCTTGGTATCTAGCAGTGACCAGAATGTGTTGAGAAACCAAATTTCATGGTCTGAGATAATGGTTTGTGGGATCCCAAAGTGTACCCATACTCGTTCAAAGAAGATCTTGGCAGTGGCTTCTGCTGTGATGTTCTTCTTGCAGGCGGCTAGAATCGTCATCTTGGAAAATCGATCAACAACCACAAAAACACAGTCATTTACCCTCTTGGTGGATCGGAGGCCCGACATGTAGTCCATTGCGATGGATTATAATGACATGTCAAGAGTAGGAATAGGGGTGTACATGCCTTGTTTCTTAGTTGTCGGTTTGGCAATAGTGCAGGCGGTGAAGGACCTGAGATACTTGTCGACATCCTATCGAAGTTTTGGCCAGTAGAAATGTTTCTGAAACACTGCCATTGTCTTTTTGACACCAAAGTGTCTTGCCACCTGACTGTAGTGATATTTCCAAATCATCTTCTCATGCTCACTTGATGGAATGAAAAGATGTCCCAGACGACACAACAACCCATCGTGAAGATGGAAATTAGCGACCACTGAGTTCACGCCCAACATTTGGTAGGTGGTGGAGAAGTTAGCATCTGTGTCATAGAGGTGGGGCCATCTAGAGGTCTCATGGTCACAAGAGTCTAGCACCGTGGTTAGTGCCACGACTGGAGGTCGACTGAGGTAATCAACAACTTAGTTGGTACTTCTTGTTTTATACTTGATGTTATGGCGGGACTTCTGTAAGTATGTGGACCACTTTTGATGGTGGTCATTTTGCAATTTTCCTTGGGTCTACATGAACTATAGTGGCTTGTGATTAGTGTAGATGATTGTCTCCTTCCCAAGAATGTAATGTCTCCACTGGCGACAGGCTTACACAATGGAGTACATTTCTTTGTCGTAATTTGGGTACTTACGTACAACATCTGATAGTGTCTCACTATGATATGCCACGGGTTGGTCGTGTTGAGTGAGAACAACATCCACATCATAGTCTGAAGCATTTGTCTCGATCTCAAAGGGATGTTGCAGGTTGATTAATGAAAGTATTGGGGATGAGAAAAAATTATTCTTCAAGTCATCAAAGTATTGTTGTTGGGACAGACCCCACACAAATTTTTCCTTACCACCACCCCTATTTACTTGGCTGAGGGCCCATGCGATATGAGAGAATCCCAACATGAACCTGTGATAGAAATTGGCGAGGCCCAAGAAGCTCTGAATTTCAATGAGTGTGGTTGGGGCTAGCTAGTCACGGATGACCTGGATCTTGGCTGGATCCACATGCACACCATGTTGATCAACGATGCATCCTAAGTAATGGATCCCGTCCATGCTGAAGGAGAATTTGTCCAAGTTTTCATATAGTTTGTGCTACCGCAGGGTGTGCATAACCTATTGAATATGTTGTAAGTGTTCTGCCCAAGTCTTGTTGTAGATGAGGATGTCATCTAGATACACCACTACAAAAGTATTGGTGAAAGGTCGTAGGATATTGTCCATCATCCTCATAAAATTTGTTGGATCATTTGTCAAACCAAAGGGCATGACCAACCATTAAAAAAGAGCTTCTTTTGACTTGAAGGCAGTCTTCCTTACATCTATTTGTTATATTGGGACCTCGTGTTTGCTAGAATTCAGATCAATTTTACTGAAGTATTTGTCCCCTGTGAGATGATCAAGGAGGTCATCGATTCAGGGAATTAGGTACCAGTTTCAGACTGTGATTTTATTCAGGGCTCGATAATCAATGCAAATTCACTAGGTCACGTCTTTCTTCTACACCAACATGATTGGGATCCCACAAGGCAATGAGGTGGGACATATGTTCCCCTTGTGGAGAAGCTATTGGATCTACCTCTTGATCTCCTCGTTTTCTAACAAAGAGTGTCAGTAGACTCGCCCATTGGGTAGCAGTGTGCCTAGGTTCATATCGATGGGATGCTTGACCTGGTAGTCCAGAGGTGCCCCAATAGGAGAGGAGAAGATATCTGAGTATTCTTCCACAACCTTATCTACTTTATTTTGTTGTGTGGAGAGATCGGCGACAGAGGCCCTGGATGTGGTTGCAATCTTTCACTCACTCTAAGAGCGAATGAAGAAGAATAAAAATTTCTGGGTCTAAGAGATTAACTTCTTGCATTTCTTGGAAGAGATCAAGGAAATAACACTAGAAGGGATTTCCTCAGGTATCCTGTACAATTTCATGTTCAAAGTAATAATAACACTACGAGGCCTAGACTCATATACAACATGATGTTTCCATAAATAAGGTTGGTCCAAAATAATATTAAAAACTTCGAGAGGAGAAACATCACACAATACCTGGTCTTTGAAGTGCTTGATGTAGTACAAAATTCAGCATTGTTGGCTGACATAGAGATCGCTTCCTTGGCAGAGCCATCCAATGGTGTAGGGTTGTGGGTGTGGTGTTGTTGGCAAGCATAGCTACTTGATTACCTCTACTAATATGGGGTTCTTTAGGACACCTCTATCAACGATGAAGTGTAGCGGGGTGTCTTTTACCCACATCTATGAATGGAAGAGGCACTTGCCTTCTTCTGGCTCGTCTGATTCACCAAGAGGGAGTTTGGTGGTAGAAACGGTGGCACTAGGTTCTGCGTCAATGATCTGTCTTCACCTTTTTGGTTTTGACTCAGAGTTAGAACTCACATATGATTTAGAGGCTTTCACTTTGGCCACCAACAACTTCTTTGAGCGACAGTCAGTATTGTTATGCCAAGGGCTCTTATGGAAGTCACACCACTTCCCAGTATCTTTCTTTGTCTTTCTGGTGTCCTTATTTGCTTACATCTTGGACTGGTTATCCTGATATTTTCCATATTTTCTCTATCCTTTGTTCTATGGGTTAGGGCTGCCCCTTCCTGCATTTTGCTGTGAGGGGTTCCCAGGCCCAAATTTTTGCGTCTTTTGTTTGAGCTTCTACTCAATTTTGATAGTATATCAGTAAACTATGCCCGAGGACGAGATTTCCAGAAATTCCATTTCGGTCTGGATGTATCTATGCAAAGAACTGTAATACTTTATCACCAAATGTCTCTCTCAATATTTGATACCCAACGTGGTGCACAATGTATAGAAGATATCCGTGAACTCTCTCATTACTTGGTCTCTTTCTTGCCGCAGTGTGGTCCATTTGGTATACAAGTCATCATAACTTCCGATAGGGTAGTATTTTTCCTTAATAAAATCCTTGAAAGATTCCCAGGTGGTCGCTACTATAAATAATGATGGTTCCTCTGTTTCCTTTTTCTCACAGAAATTTTCCCACCAATCTTTGACATGGGGAACAACTTTGAGGACTTCAAAAGTAATCTTTTCTCTATTCAAAAAGTTATGGACAGAAAAATACCCTTCTAGTAGATTCAACCACTTGTCTACAACATTTGCATCTATCTAACCTTCAAATATAGGAATATCGAAGTTGACTTGTACCTTTAAGGGGGCGGTGCCTCTACTCGAGGAAGATGTGTTTCCCGTTGGTAGCTTCCAAAGGCTTTGCGTGAAACTATCCATCATCTCATTCCTATGTTGTGTGAGGGCTTCCTCAAGATACATTTTGAAAGGATCTCATGTCTCGTCATCTTTATTTTTTCCTACCATATTGAGATGTCTCTTGGGCATGTGATAGCTTTTGTCCTCAAGAGAAACAAGTTTGAGACCCAATTCTTTGTACCCTGACCTTGTTGGGGACATGCATTGAGACGGCAAGGAGCAGACCATTCTGATACCACTGATATGGACTTTATGAGAAGAACAAAATGAATACATATTATTAAAATATGATTAACACATAATAACAAAGATACAATAAAACTAGTTTTCTATTCAATAATGAAATAAGATGAAACTGTAAAATGCAGCGGAAAACAAGCTTCCTAGAATGGTGGCGGCTTATCTCTGAGAAGAGATGCGACGACTGCGCTCATTCATAAGAAGATGATTACAATGAGGCTCTGAAGGCCTTTTTAAAATAAAAAGGAATGTAAAAAACCCTAGACATCCAAAAACCTAACCCTAGGAGATGAAGCGCCAAAAGTCATGTGGGCCCCGTTTGGTTAAGTCGGTACATCAACTTCACGGGCTCGTAAATTTTTCATACGATCTTCATTTTAGGTGCACGATATCCCGTTGGAAAGGTATCATCAATGAGATTCATTTTGGTGGCTCAATCATGCCTTCAATTATCATTTAGAATCTCAATCCTAAAAAACTTTCATTTAGGCCCTCAAAATGGCCCCAAAAGTTAAAACTACTAAAAATATTAAATTGCCAAAATTGCGAGAAAACTATTTTGAGCGAATTAGAAAAGGTGGGTGGACATCGATATCCACCTGGATCATCTAGTACTAATGCGACCTCATGATTGACCCTTTTGTTAGAAGGGATTCCCAGGACAAAATGTAGCAAGTGAATTTGAACTCTCCCTATCACAAGATACTATTGTGTGTTTTGATGCTTTGGAGAGTGTGCCTCACAACCTATTCCAAAGCACTATACCAACTAATGTTGGTGAAGAAAATTTCTAGAAAATAAGTCGCTAATAAATTTTAAAATTACGCTCTATTTTAAAGGATGTTGTTTACTCAAAAGGGAAATGGAAATGAAACTGATAATGTATGTGACCTTGACCCAATAAAATGAAAGAAGAGATGATCATGAAATCTTTCAATTCGATGAATTCTAATTACAACAGGGAGAAGGTATCATTTTTTGAAATACAAAATCTACAAAACACAATTTCTCAATCGTTGAATGAAAAAAATCCCAAATAATCATAAGCTACAAAATTTTCAAATTTCTCTTTTAACAAATATTTTGAATGCAACAATTTTCTTGCGAAAAATTACTAAAAAGAAGAATGACTTCAGTCCTTTCTTTCTCAAATTAGATTAGAGATGTAATGAAGAAAAGAAACCGTAATCCAAGAAAATTAACACACTCTCAACACGCTTCCAAAATCAAACCTATAATGTAGACAAAAAATGAAATGATAGGAAATCCTTTTGTCAAATGCAAACAAAAATGTCTTTCAATCAATGAACAATACAGAAAGTAAAAACAATCCAAAACTTCAAATACATCAAATATTATTTGTCAAGGAAGAACTCGGGACCAAGATCTTGAGATTATACCCTTGTGACAAAAAACAAAAGAAAAACTTGCAAAATTTACAAAGAAAACTCTAAATTTCAGAAAATCAATCAAATGGAAGCTCAAACTCATAAATGAATCATTCACTAGTGTCATAATTTCATCCCAGGCAATTGCGGAAAAACTTGGTACAAAAAAGAAAAATTGGCTATATCCAACAATTCCTACAGGAATCATCGCGGGTTGCAGTGGAGCACATTGCGATGATCTAGGGTCGTCACATGATGTTAATAGGGTACAGTGCGATGTCTTCGCACTGGTCTGCACCAGTAGAGTGCGACATCAGAGGATCGTTGTGCTATGTATATAGAGTCAGTTCGAGGATCTTTGATACTAAACGAAAAAGGAAAGAAAGACAAAACTTCTTACTGAACCTTCAGACCCAGGGAGTCTATATGGATCACCCACAGACTCAGAGAATGAATTTGACCAAAAGAAGGCAGGATAAAAGAAAATAAGAGGCAAAAAACCAAAATAAAGTCGTATCCCCAATATGGTCACCAATTTTGTTATTGGATTAATCGGTAAGTGCGGACATGAACATATCTCTCTAACTTCCATAGGAAACTAGAACAAAACAAAACATAATACACACTTCAACTTAAACTTCATCATCATATAAACTAGTTTAATGAGGTACAAGTGACATATCTTTTAAACGAAGCTTGGTCCTCACTAGTTTTTTCCTTGTAGCTCCTTCCTTGAGTTTGTAGAATAGTAAGGTTGTTTAAGAATCACAAACCAACAAAGAGGGAAAACAAAGATATATGTATTCTAATGAAGTCTATGTATATGATCAATGAATTATACAATAGAAGCGAAGATGCTTATATAGGGAAGAAAGGTATTACTCTATTAAGTGAATAGAAAGTGGAGAATACAACCTATGCCTTGATGTTGCAAGGTCCCATTTCAATGGCTCTTTTCTTCAACACACACACCTTTTCTCGAAATACCTTGGATGAAGAAGATCTACAATCTGACTTGAAAAACTAAAGCAAATCTCTCAAACATAATCTGAAGTAGAACTCTCCATACAAATATTAGCCTATTTAACCTTAGCCTTTTCCATTAGAGATCCCTCTTTATATAGTGTGAAGGAGATATGGATGATGAGATTAGGATGATCCCACCAAATCAGTGAAGCCAGTAAGATCCAAACTGATCGGAGGCCACCTCATCTTCTAGAATATTCATGAAATTTGGCATTTCCTATGCTTTAAGCATCATCACACCCTATGCACGAGAAGCATGCGACGACGTCAAATTTCAGGTTTATGGAAGAGTGCGATGATCAGACATCATTGCACCCCATGCATATGGTAGGGCGCGATGACCTTCCTTGACATTGTTTTTTAAGGAGGAAAGAAAATCACTTTTCCCATGGATAAAGTCTTCTTTTAATATTTTCAGGGAACATAAACACATGTTGCCAGGTGATCACATATGACCAAAATAATGTGTAACAGATGCTATTTTAGTTTTCTAGACTCATAGAACACCACATGATCTTTTTGACTGCAGACTCCCCTAATATTGTCCTTGCATGCATCCATGCACACTACAAAATCTTCAACTAGATCTATAATATTTAAATGGGTGCACTTGTCAATATGTCTTTTAGTTGTTGAAGTCTTTCTTCACACTTGGAAGTCCATTCAAATTTCACTCTCTTTTGTTGCAAAGAAGTGATTGGTCTTACAATCTTTGAAAACCCTTTTATAAATCTTCGATAATAACTAGAAAGAGCCATAAATTATCTAACCTTTGTCACATTTCTTGGCATTGGCCACCCTCTAATTTCCTCTATCTTCTCGGTATCAATTGCTATCCCATCTACTTAAATAATATACCCAAAGTAGTGAATATTCTTTTGATAAAAGATGCACTTACTTAGTTTGGAATACAATTTATGTTCTATCAAAACTTGCGACACCATTATCAAATGTTTCTCATGCTCTTATTTTATATTTGATTAGATGAGAATATTATCTAATAAAAAAATCAAAAACTTGTCCAAGTACTCCCCAAACACTCCATTCATCGGGAACATAAAAGTTGATGGTGCATTTGAGATCCCAAATATCACTACCAGAAATTTGCAAGACCCATATCTTGTTATGAATGTTTTATTGTTGATATCCTCCTCCTTTATCCTCACTTGATGATAACCTGATCTCAATTCAATCTTAGAAAATATCCTTGCACCCTTTAGTTGATCAAATAAATCATCAATCCTTGGAAAATGACATTTTTTCTTTATGGTGACCTTATTCAGCTATCTAAAATCAACACATAACCTTAAGGTTCCATCTTTCTTCTTCACAAATAGAACCAGGTCACCCCAAGGTGACACACTTGGGTGTATATACCCCTTCTTCAAATGTTTTTCAATATGCATCTGCAATTATTTCAATTCTAGTTTTCCCATTTTGTAAGGTGTCTTCGACACTCGGGCAGTTCCTGGCACCAAATTGATAGAGAAATCAATGTCTCTCTTTGGTGGAAATATTGGGATTTCTCCAAAAACATCTTTGAAATCCTTCAAGATCGGATGATCTTTAATATTTTCTACTTTATCGTTGACTTCATATTCCACATGGGCTACAAAAACTTGACATCTCTTCCTGAAAATATTTTTTATCTATATGGATGAAATTTCTCTAACAACTACAACTCTCAGAATGCCTTTAATCATTCCTTGCTACCCTCCCTCATCAAGAAAAGATATTGTCTTGTTGTGATAGTCTAGGATAACATGGTGTTTTTCCAACTAATCCATGCTAATTAGATGGCCATATGAACCCAATGGTATGATGTTCACATCTATATTTTTTTCTGAGTCCATTCATGTCTATTGGGAAATATTTAACCCACTTATTGATCTTTCTGTCAATTCCTTTGGATAACTTAATTGACCAATATTTCTTATGCTTACTCCTTTGCAAGTGAAATATTTCAACAATGTTAGAGTTTATGTAACTATGACTAAATCCATAATCAATTAAAATTTCTATGGGATGGTTATCAATCTTACCTTCCACTTCAATCATGGGGTACTAATATTCCATTTGCTTGTTTTCCAAGGTTGCACAAATCCTTGACATGCTTCCCCCATGTCTTCAACTATTTCATCCTCCTTAATGTTATGGAAAGTTCTCATTCTTTCACCTTTGTGAGAGAAATCCCTATATAAGTGATTTTCCTCACATCCCCAACATTGTATAGGTTGTTTCCTTGGTATTTTCCCAAATGAATATGTGGTCTTTTCATCATTTTGGGTTGGATTTCCTTGTTGATTTTCTTGGAAGTGATTCTTGAAAAATGGTGGCTTAAAACCTTCCTGCCTTTCAACCCTCTTTCCGTTCATTTCATCATTCCAAGATTTTTGGAATATTGGCCTCCCTCTTCTATGCTCATAGAGGTGATTTTCTCTTCTTATAGTCTTTTCCAAAGTCTTTGGGTTATCATATTGTATCTTATCATTGTATAAGGAGGGTAACCCACTCAAAAATATTTGGATTTTTATTTTCTCATCCTTGATGAAGTCAACATACTTCAACAACTCAAAGAACCTCTTCTCATATTCATCTATTGTCATGTTTCCCCACTTTATTTCAAATAACATTTTCATCTTCCTCTCATAGTAATGCTCATACAAATATTTCTCTTGGAAATATATTTTGAACTACCTCCATGAGACCTTCCTCTCATCAAGGTGTTTTGTTTTCTTAAGCTGATCCCACCACCTGGTTGCCTTTCCTTGCAAGTGATAGGTTGTAATTGTTATTTCTACCTTAGAGTGATAATCATGCAATTGGAAATATTTCTTCATTTCCAACATTTGGGCCTCAACCTCTTTTTTCTTCTCGTTCTCACGATTAAAACTTAGTTTCTTGATTTTCCTTAGTTCACCTTGCAAGATGTCTATCTTATGCCTTCTTCTCTTTCCCCTGAAAGGAGATATACTTTGTATACTCCCTAACCCTGAACTTGTACAAGCTCTCCTAGTGGATTTCCCTAGAGATTGGTGGCACCTATTTATACTCCTTGCTTTCTTGTCATTCCCATGCTCATCCCTTCTACTATAGGATCTGGATGTTGTCACTTGTATAGCACTAACCTCTTTATTTGTGTCATAGTATTTATTAGCTTTCCTCTACAACATTTTCAAGATTTATAGTTTTTCTTCTTGATATTTCATAATATTTTCATTATCAATCCTATAGCTCTGGACTTCTCTCTGCAGGCTTCTCATAGTCACTAGCTCCTTCCTATGTCTTATTCCATTAGACTTTATCTCTTCATTTATCATGATGGAATGTACACCTATGACCTCTTCCTCACGGCTATAGAAATATTTCGCATCCTCCATGGTTGTGGTTCTCATACAGGAACCCAAAATTCATCTCTGTACCTATAATTCTACAAGAAAATGTGCATGCAAAAGTTTTTCTTTTAGAAAAAAATATATAAACGATTCTGGAAAAGAATGCATAATTTGTTTTTCTCTTTAATGTCACATGGCATATTATTTTTTGTTGAATGTAACTTATACTTCCTATATGAATTTTATAGGTTGATATATGGATCCTCTGTTCTAAGATATTTCCAACAACTGCTTTTCTTTCTCAATTCTGAGCTTTGAATAAAAAGTTATAGTCATTTTGCACATTTTTCATTCTGGTGAAATTAATCCTATACACCAACTTTTGTTACTTGTAGAAGTAAATATGTCATGAACTAGAGAAAAATTTTGTATGAGAATTATATAATAATGATGACAGAGAATTCATAAAAACTCTAAGATTATTAATCTCATGTTCCAGTAAAAAAACCTGTAACAATCTAGAAATGACAACGTTGTCCTTTTTACCCCCTTTTTTTAGACATATAATTTTTAGCCAAACTCACTATCTTCGAAACTAGGTACTTCTCAAAAACATTCACTAAACCAAAGTTGTATAGGTTGATGATTATACAAAATGACAAGTAAATAATTTTTTATAGATTTTCCATCTGGGGCTCGTTTTCCTCCTCACAAAATCCAAAAAATCTCCCAAAAGTGGTTTGGAATAGTGAATTTTTCCCTATTTTAGCATCCCCATCCCAAAACCATTAGAATATAGTCGATTCCTTCACATTGTATTTCCATCTATACTTTTTTGACACTCTATAGTCCTACCACTGAACTTTACCCTGATCTTCAAAAACATGTAATTTGCATTTTCTAGAAAATCATAGCATAATTGGCCACCGACACTCTTCATAACTTTTGTAGCCCTCCTTACTGTAAATAAAACCCATAAGTTTCATCTCAATCCAACTTAATTTTCTCTATTTACTACCAAAATACGTTTTTGGCTCTAAACTTTGTTTTTTTTTTAGACTATAAGACAATTTTGCCTATGCACAATCTTTTTTTTAAGACCATGAAAAAATTTCCTATGCAAAATTTTTATTGGATGCACCAATATCCAGTGCACACAATTTTTTATATCGTGCACCAATGTCAAGTGCACACAACTTTTATGTCACGCACCAATATCTAGTGTGCACAACTTTGTATATCATGCATCAATATTCATTGCATACAATGTTTTATACCACATAGTAATATCTAGTGCTTGCAACTTTTTATGTCCCACACCAATATTCATTGCACACACTTCTGATTCTGCACCATGCAACGCCAACATTGAGCGCACACATTGTGCACCATCGCAACCATTGTGAAAATTTCTGACTCACTTTTCAAATCCAATTTAGTCGCTTGGAAGTTGAAATGACCCCATCCTTAACAACCATTCTGAGTGCAATTTCAACTAGAATTTGCTTAAAATTTGGGGATTTCACTCAGATTGTACCTTCTTCCCCAAATTTAACACAACTCAAATGTTGAGATGACGAATTTACCAACTTCATGTTGATCTCTTTCTCATACATGTCCAGTGTTTGAACCAAAAATATCTTATACCATTTTGTAACATCCCCCATCTTAAGAAGAGCATTACTTGCGAAACATACACATAAATTTGAAAATTTTCTACTAATTATATTTTTGTATCTTATTAGCTATGAATTATACATAGATTTAACCATGATAGATAGAATTACTTAAATCCATCTACATCATCCTGACCAACACGAATGTCACATCCTCACTAAGACAAGTCGCACACGCACAGGATGTGTACCACATGCACAACACACTTGTATTGTGTGTGCAATAAGATTTTAATGTACACAACAACTATTTCCTATCATGTGTGATTATTCAATAACCGAGCCCGGATCCCATTACTGTTACTCTTAAAATTGATTAATAGATGCATTTATACACTAAATTACAAACAACATGACAATCAAGCTCATAAAATTGTCCATACTAGTTAAAAATGTAAATATAGATAATAATTTCACCACAATAGCATATTATTGATTCTCACGCATCGAGTAAAACGTACAATAGTTAAAATCATAAATTAACACAAGAAAACATATAAACACTTACCTTTTTAAATGAGTTGTGCAACCAACTACTTGGGAAGGATGTTCCACCCAACCATGGTCCATAAAATTCTTGTTCCAAATCTCAACAACAAGTCACTCTCAAGCTGGGGCTAGAAATCCATAACAAAAGAGTGCCTCTCACAATCCACTTACAACTTGATATCCCACAACCCACTAGTATTCTCATAAAAATATCCCAAATTTCCTCCAACTCTCTTCCTCTTGACCTTCCCAAACCAAGAAATGTACCCTTCATTACTATTAGTCCATCGGGCATCCCATTCATTTATCAAGCTCTCTATGAAATAGGTAGCTAGGAATCTCTCTATTGGGAACTCAAGGGAACTCATTGCTGAGAAAAACTACCAACAAAAAAAAAAAAAAAAAAAAAACACTTGTTGTTATAGTGCAACTCATAGAAGAGTTCACTCTTCAGGCCTGAAAACCTAGCTCTTCAATCTTCATCTATGAAGCGCTCCAAAATGATCTAGCATGCTCCAAATTTTACCCATCCTTCTTTCTTTATCTCATGTGCTCTTTTTATCTGTCCTCTCCTTGTTGTTCATGTGAAATTGAATGTGTAAAGAAAATTGTCTATGACTTTCCATACAAATTTCCTCTATTTTCTAAAGATAGTTGAATTCTCACTCTACCCAATGTTGGTTGTACTTCTGCACCTCCTCTCCGCCTCCCCCCCCCCCCCCCCATTCTCTCTAATAAATATGGGATGTGACTCTCACACCCACCCCCTTTCACAAGTTCAATGATTGGTCTCACATACACTCAAACAAAAAATTAGAAGTTATCCTCAATGATAATAAAATTTAGGAAAATGGGTTTAATTAATACCCATAATTAATTCCCCCGTTGGACCCCTCTTAGACACTCACTTCTCTTGTGGAAAAATCAATCCCCATCTCTGTCCATATCCCCAACAGTTGACATCACATTTTATTTATTTAAAAGCGTAAAATACATTCGCATATTAGATCTCGTGACCATAGCCACATTCATATCTACATTATGCATAGATTAAACTAAGGATTATAGTGGGGATGTTACATTATACATATCGATATTTTTAATAGAAAAATAATATAATTATTATGTCTATATGTTGCACATTTTGTAACATGACACCACTAGAGGGAACATTAATTATACTAGTATAACTTCATCTTAAACTTGGATTTACCATGCATCGATAGAGATCAAATCCAATGTGGTGAACACTTTTTTAATATAAAAAAAAATTAGAAAAGTTATGCATTTCAAGGATGAAGATTTAAGATGGAGCTATCCCTGTTTTACTCACTTGCACTTGCTTAGAAAATTAGAACTGAGTTTGATAACATATATCATTATATAATATTCTTTGCTAATATGTGTTCATCATATATTTAGGTCTAACAATATATGTTTATTGTATTCATATTTTTATAATATTCACTTTATTTTTATTTTATTATCTTGAGTGTTTTAGCATTATTTTTTAAATGCCACGTGTCAACTCCATGTTGATCATGGAAGGAATTACACATATCCCTCATATTGAGATGTAAAAATAACCTCTAATTAATGTTTTGTGTATGTTGTAATGATGTTCTTAGGGATTTGTTTCCTTCTTTTTCTTCCTTATTTTATTTTAACCAAAGAATTTATTGAAGATTAATGGAGATTATAACAATATTTATTTCTTTGCATCATCCAATAAGGTTAAAAGGGTCCAAGTTACCCAAATCATTCATCCTCTTCTCTCTCTCAAAGGTGTAACCAAACAAAGAGACTAGTAACAAAGATGCTGGCTTTTAATTCATTGGTGTATTAGTTGATCCGTTGGATCTTTTGAATGATTATGGTTGAGTTTTAAACTTGCATGTATGAATTAACCATTTGAGAATTTAATGAAAGAATGAGGAAAGAAAGGAATTATGATAGTCAAATACACATATGCAGATCTGAAAATAATAATAAACAGCAAACCATAAGAACGCAGGTTGATAACGGAGTTCGGCACAATTTTTGCCTACGTCTCCGGGCCTTTTCTTTGTGGGGGAGGCTTCTTTATTTCTACTCAAGCGCTCAAAATTACATCTCAAAAATGACAAAAGGCTACAATACTGATCTGGTATTGTTCTCCCAGATCTCTAGAACCCTGTGAAAGAAACGACATGCAAAACTGATGCTCCAAGCTCCCAGAAACGATCCAACAACGTCTCCACCTCAAAGGCTTCCCTGCATCAAACTGACTTTGGCTTGGCTTTCCTTCAGCATAACTCTTCTCTGAATGACTGTATTTGGCCTCAAGCAGGCCTGTCTTATATAGCATTGGAGTTGGTTTCACATCCCCAACTTCCTCCAAGAATCTGGCCTCCAAAAATGCCTAATATCCCCCAAAAATGGAGTAAATCTGCTAATAATAGGCATATTAAACAATAAAAAAACCAAATATTTAACAGCAAAACCACTTTATCAAAGTTATTGGGCCGCAGCTCCCAAATTTCAGGCGCGCTCCCCTAAAACTCGGTCATATGGGATGGCATATGGCCACGCGCCATAGCGCGGGCCCCTATTCCTCGCACCTGCCCCCGGTCATGTGGCATGATAATAGGCCCACGGGCCAAATGTTATAACAAAACCCACGCCCCGTGACTAGAACACCGAGTCTTATGGTAACCTCCCGGGATCCGGGGGCTTACCTCCTTCCGCGCGCTCCGTTGTATAAACTCTCGGTCCAGTGTAATATGCCCACGGGCCAACCTCCCGCGCTTATGGTTATGTGTATTGGTCGTGTGGTATGTGAAAAGGGATGGGGCTAAGCCCCGACCCTTTTTTCCGCCGGCCAAAACTCAAACAAAATTTAAATACATTTACTGCCGAATCCATAACAAGTATCACCGGTTGCCCACACGGTTAGCCCGACGTTGCAAGTTCATTCACCTGCCGAGAGGTCAAGTGTTCGGCCCCCGGCCGCGCCAAACCAAGTTTTGTATGACAAACCAATGAACCAATGAAGGGGTGCCACGTGGCAGCCCTTGACTGGGCCACGTGGCACCCTTACCAAATAATTAGAACATGCCACGTGTCAGCCTATGATTGGCCCACGTGTGTGCCACATCAGCCCGTCGTACGCCACCTGTCAGTATGTCGTGCTGCCACCTGTCCTGCTTTGTCAGCCTGTCGTACGCCCTGTCATCCTTCCACGTCATCCGATGACATCAGCCTGCCACGTGTCACCCTATTAGTGGTGACACGTGTCACCTCAGTACTGGTCCGACCATATGCCAAATATGCCAAATCCGTATGACACGTGTCGCATCCTGGTGATGCCACGTGTCCCCTGTACGGACCTGCCACGTGTTGCCTTCTAGAGCTGCCACATCAGCTGTACAAACATGCCACGTCAGGTGTACGGATGTGCCACGTGGACTGTACGGACTGTACAGTCATCCCCTTTTTTGCTTGTTTGACTTTTCGGACAGAAAGCGATATCTTCTCCATACGGACTCCGTTTGACGAAGTAAATATACCACCGGAATTAGGAAGACAAGACAGACGCAATGGCATAGGTTTCGTCACATTCTAAGCACTTTCATTTTTGAGCATTTTTCAAGCCCTATCAGGCTTCTGGATCCGATTTCGGATCACACCTCCCCACAAAAAGACCTTTTGGTCCCCAAAAGGTTACTGACCAATCAACAAACTCGGGATAGGCCACCTGGATTGTCCTCTGTCTCTGAACTCTGTCCTGTGCACCTGTCTCATCAATATCAACTGTAATACAATCATTACAACTGACAGTATATTGTTAGTCATTGCAACCCTGTTAGATTTTACTGAAGCCACTATCATCCATGTAGAAAACATTGCTAATGATATCATCAGAAAAACAACTGCAAATGAACTGATATACTTGAAGTATTTGCACGACATGAGTTTATCTTGAAGCAATTTATGATTGATTCTCCATTCCATAATCATATCTTGTTCTTGCTTAAGATCTATTACTTCACTTGAAACAATTAGTGGTTTGTCGCTTACTTGCACTGCCTTCGTTAA